>JASAND010016239.1:0-17096 GCA_030248195.1 Trissonchulus latispiculum
GACAGATATCGAAAACTGCCGTTTTCGAAAGGAAAATACTTAGAGAGACAGACCGTTTCAGGTTAGCTTTCATGTTAGCTGGATTTGCATATAGGTTGCGTCAACAAGTTTACTGTTAGTTAATTACAATTCAATCCACCTATAATTTCTGAAAAGCAAAGTCTATGTAGTTGTCTAAATTCCAATTGCACTCAGTGTGAAGGAACAAAAAACATTTCGGGTAGAAAGATAACAAAATAAAGTATATTATGCAGCTGTTTTCGTTAAGTCTTTATTGCTGAAAACAACAGTACATTAGGTAATTAAAAATTATGTACTCTTGCTAAAATATACAAGCCCAGCATTTTCTTTGAAGAAAGAAAGCTAACATCACTCCAAGAATAGACCGCTCTGGCATAACTAACTAAACCAGCCATAAATTATTACCAAGCTTAGCAGATATGTTCAATTCCGATAAAGAGCTCCAGGTTGTAGTTGAAACTGGTTTAAGGCAACGAAAGTGTTTATTTGCAAAATTACATTAATGAGCTGAATATAATTAGCCAACGTTAACAGTCATCGCCAAAATTTGTGAGAGTTCCGAATAGCCCTGTGCTGTTCATTAAGTTCACATTACAAAGACTTTAAAGTAAACCTTCTGACCGTAAGCTTAAACCTGTTGTGCGTTTAGTTTATTTCCTCCTTCAGTCCTCATTGATATGTAGCATACGCGGGGAGTGCAACTGTTTAGGCATTGTAAGCGTCTTTTTTTCAAAACCGTAATCAAGAAACTTTGCGTTGGACGTAAGAAGAAAACTAGGTAAACCAGCAGTGCCAAAAATTCCGCATATTTTTAGGTTCCCGTGTTGTCTTCACTATCAGTATCATCGAAAATGCTGTTTTTTAGTATGTCTCGTACATTGTTTCACTGTTGTGAGAACATTTAATGGATACATAAGTGTTATATCTTAATAGATAAAAATGAAAAAACTATTTTTGCTGGTTGTCGTGTTGAATTATAACTACCATTAGGTCGGTTGGTCGTTTTAAAGACGTAGTCGACAAGTATTTACAAAATGGCGCAATCTGCAAGTAAGTCTGTCCACTACCAAATCATACTGTAACATCCATGAATTTATCATTACGATTTTTAGGATATCTTCAATGCTTCAAGAGGTGCCAACCGATCATCCGGTAGCGGCAAACCAGTTCAGCAAACCAATATCGCATCTCTTTGAATTAGCTATTATTAATTTTCTGTTTGTTTTATATATTTGTAATATATTTTTGTTTGTTTTATTTCTGTCTGCATTTGTTCTTCTAGGCTTCAACGATAACCAGTTTTCAAGTTCTTCTAAAACCTGTTCAGATGTGTTTGTGCCACCATTTACAGGTGATAATTGTGGCACAAAACAAATTCATTCAATACATTCAAATTAAAAAATTGAAATTAAATGAGCTGGAATAGTTGTTTCCTAGCGTTTATATCATAAGGTTTAAGCTTCAGCCAGGAATGATTTCATCTGTAACTGATTTTAACACCCCTGACGGATAGCTTTCTCAAAGTTCTCTTAAAGTGCCTGCCAGCCGTTAGTAATATCCTGTCCAGGTTGACAAGGCTATTTTCATTATTATATATACTCCTTTCGTAGATAGAGAAGCCATGTAAGAGCACAGTGGTGGCAGGTAGGTAGTAGAGTTAGGACCGGTTCCAATTTTCAAAACCGGTTCCGGTTCCGGTTCTAGAGTACCGGTTCCGGTTCCGGTTCCGGTTCCGGTTCCGGTTCCGGTTCCGGTTCTAGCTTCCGGTTCCCGGTTCCAAGTACAAAATTCGTAGTTACATTTTAACATTACTTCATATTGGATGGAGGCTCCCAGCAAGGGTTATACAATCAAAACTATAAAGCAATATTGCAAAACAATTGGAATAGGTAATGCGATAATAACCAACTGGGTTTTTGTTTACTTTGAATTTTAAAGTTTTTGCCTTAGTTTGAGTTTGCTCCATAACAAATGCTGTTACTATATGCACAACATACATTAAAACTTGTAAAAAAATTAAAACTTTGGTATGGTCGAGCAAATTGTTTCGATAATTAAAGGTGAGATTCTACTGTGTATCTACATGCAGACAGCGCCTTCTGAACAGAATCTTGTAAAACTGCACAACGTTTCAGTAAAACGTACCTACTGAGAATTGAGATATACTGGAGCTTAAATCTTTTATTTCTTTAAAAAGAGTACAGTGTCTCTAAAGAAGCAAATAGTTTCCAAAAAATTTAAATGCATTTAAAATATTTAAAAGCTGAAAGCCAAATTGGAAAGAAAAACATATATATTAAAGTTATATTTAACGAAGAAATGTACAGTCGCTTGATTAAACAAAATAGCTAACAGATTACTTCAACAGGCTGTTCATTACTTGAACTTTGATTGACTTTCGTCTCAGATATCAACAGCTTAAAATGAGAAATTAAGTACTCAAATTTCGAAGTTTTCTACTCCTGTAAAATTTACTACTTTACTACTTTTTTAAAAAATATTGCTTCAATCTTGCTTGCTGACAACACCACCTTCCATTTACCAATTTTTTGAGAAGATATACTCAATTTCCGACTACATCCCATCGGGCTCTCATCTGTTCTATGAGGTTAATATTCAGATATGTAAGCTGGTTAAAGTTTTCATTCAGCGATGTATCGTTCACGTCTGAACGAAAGTGCCCGTCTTTCATCAATTACAATTGGAATTTTAGAACAGAAAATTTCAACAATTCGTTAAAATTAATTTAGAGACGTTTTCACAACTGCATTTTGTGAGACACATAAAATTACTTAACAAAATTTGAAAAATCAGAAGCATAAAAACAAAAAATTACGAAATTCCAGAATAAAGGAAGTAGATTTTTTCCCTTGCAATATTTTTCAAGTATGTTTAACATTTAATTTTTGTCTTAACTCAGATGGGATAATGTCACTAATGTTGAGTCAAAGAAATATTTGAAATTTCTCTTAATTCTATGCCTCGGCTTCAGCGAAAGCTGAAACGTGCCTCGATCACCTGAAAAGGGGAAGTGGGGAGTTTGTGTCACCTTCAGTGGAAGCTGAATCTATGTCGTTTCCAGTTTAGGCTCTAAATTTATTCTATGGACTTTCAGCTTCAGTTTCAGTGGCAATAATTGTACCTTCATGTCACGTTTAGTTTGAAATTCTTAATTATTATCTGTCTCATCCTACATATTTCGCCTTCAGGTCTAAATTTGTTTAGTTTCAGTTCAAACTAGATCTTTAGTTTCAATTTCAGTCACTAGTTTGAAAAAGATAATATGAATGGCAACCACAAATTCCAGCTTTTGCAAAATTTAAACTCCTGCAAAAATTAGTTCAAGTCTATTTTGAAGAGTGGAACCGGCCGGTTCCAAATCCTACCGGTTCCGGTTCCGGTTCCGGTTCCGGTTCCGGTTCTAAAATTCCTTCCGGTTCGGTTCCGGTTCCGGTTCCGGTTCCGGTTCCAACCGGTTCTAATGGAACCGGTCCCAACTCTAGTAGGTAGGCATTAACTCCCTCTCATTGACACATTTCTCCCAGTTGTCCTGCCCAGAGACGCTCAAAACCAATTAACCTGGAAAAGGTGGGTCTTTTCCAGATTAACTCCCGCCCCTAAAATTCTTAAAACTTGACCAAATGAGTTAACATTTGGCATAGTTATGTTTTCGACTTCGCTGATTTCAAATATCGCAAAATGTTTCGATTTCGCGAAATTCGCGTTTTTTTCGCAACGGGGAACCAAGGGGAACCGAAAACATTTTTTTTGTCTTCGATTTTTGATCAAAAGTTGCATATGGGGGTTTTCTGAGGCGCTGAGCACGAATCTGAAATCAGTTTTTCGATTCAGCTTTCCGTTAGCTCAATGTAAGCTAAAGTTGTAAGCTTAAGATGTAAGCTTATCCTGGGGGTAATCTGGAAAAGACCCGAAAAGGTTAGGTATTGCTGTCCCCCCCAGCCGCTGGCTCACTTTACATCGCCCACCTCATCTCCAGCACATGCATGATCAGAAAGTTCTAAACCTCGTCATCTCCGTGCCGTAAATTAGTACTCATTCAGCACTGGCTCTTCTCCGTGAGCCAGAATGCAAAAATGGTCTTTGTAAAAACTGCGAACTGTTCACGCACTCTCACGCCAGGTGGAACGCCGTCTACTTTGATAACACTGAAATTGCAATTTTTGCACATACATACATACATACATACTTGTTTGACATGTCTGCCCGGCTGCATAGTGCATTGCTGCTTCAAAGTGTCTAAGTGCTAGTTAGGGGCGACACGTCTATCAGGTGTTTCACATTAAAATTACTACTAGTTTTTCTTCAGCAGCACATGTTTCTTCAATCCTAAAATCATTTTATTTCAGTTTTTGTGGCAGCCATGGTCATATCAACGGTAGCTTTATTCGGGATTTCTTTGCTTATAACAACAATCGATGCCGCCAATATTTTAATCTTAGCTGGCGGTGTTGGTGGAAGTCACAAGAAATCCATGGCCCCGATGGGGTCAGCGCTAATTAATAAAGGCCACAATGTTAGCATTTGGGAAATATTTTTAGAATATTCTAAATTATCAGACAAACGACTGCAGAACTATTTTACCCTGGTGGAAACTAAGGAACAATGGATTTTAGATGGTCTAATTCACCACAATGACACCACATTCACGACTTATATTTGGGGAACAGGTAAGACATGATAGTTAAAAGATTTTTAAAGTTCACTTTTAAAGGAATCGGAATAAAAACTTGAAAGTGATACTGTGAGCAGTAAGTGCATCATGCGCTACAACTAGAAATGTGACATACAGACGTAAACATTTAGAAGACCAGAAACAGCTAACAAAGTGCCGTATTAAGAATTAAGATGCACTTAGGTACTGTGTATCTGAAAAATAGTTTGAAAGCTTCCAAATTTGGAATTTTTGCAAAGTATGGGAAAATGTGAAGAATAAACAACAATGAAGTAATGTGAAGACGGTTCGAGCACTCACAACTTAAATATGTCAATGGATTTGGTTAACAAGCAGCTACTCACAAGTCACAAATAACTGGATTTTCATTTTGCCATGATGCAGGTATTGTTTAAGATAAGAGGTATCGGATTAACATAAGAGAAATCAGAGATATTTAAGATAATCTTTCATGATTTGGCTTTGAAGAAACTTACCACAAACAAATTTATCTTAACCATGTTTCACTATTTTAGACACAAGCAATAACCTAATTCACGGAGTTGCCTGGTTTCTGACTACCAGACTGTGCGCAACGGCTGCCAAGAATGATCCTACAATACTAAATCATATGTTGGATCAAAACTGGGATTTAGTGGTCATTGATCCACTGTTTTGCCCTTGTGGAATTGCATTTCTTAATCTCCTGAATAAGCCTTTTGTCATTTATTCATCATCTGAAGTACTGCATCACACACTGCGAGCCAACGGAATTGCTGCTCCCATCGGATTAGCTCCGCATGCAAATTATGTAAACTACAATTATGCTGGCTTTTACGACCGCTTGGTCGAACTTCTAACCTGGACTGTAGCCCATCACCCCTTTATGAAACTTCTAGGCATGTACATGAACTACTCCATAAGTCCTTATCTTAAGGCTGATGTTAGCTTTGACTACGAACGGAAGGCCAAATTTGTTCTTGACTCCAGAGCAAGTCAACTGATCAGCCCTGACCCGTTCACTTCAATTTATAAACAGGTGGGAAACATCGACTGTTCCACAATTCCGCCACCAAAAGCGGATGGAGTAGAAGTTTTCCAGAAATTTGTGGAAGACCCTAAGTCTAAAGGAACAATTATAGCAGCATTTGGTCATATGGTTAGCTTTGACAGCGCTCTGCCGAACGTGGTTCCAGCTCTGTACGAAGGCTTCAAACAACTGAAGGATTATAGGATTATATGGCAATATAGAGGTCGAGATTTACCAAAAGTACGTGTTGAACTTCTTTTTATGTATGTTATAAAATTACATAGAGCTCAGATGCATAGTGTTGAGCTTGAAGCTCATCGCAACGTTCTATGCAGGACAAATTTCTTTAATATATAGATGATCCAATGGAGACATAAATGAAAGAAAACAGCATAACGCAAAGACAAACCATGGAAATTATTAAAATATTTAAGATGATGATATGACTTCATGAAATAGTGAGTTTTAGCTGGATCATGTTATGTTAGTTGACTGGCTACCTCAAGTATGGCTGCTTCGACATCCGAAAACCTTGGTTTTCCTCAGTCACACCGGTTTGAAGAGTCTGATGGAGGGAATTTGTGCTGAAGTACCGTTTGCTGCAATGCCAATTTATGCCGAACAATTTGGCAACACAAGAATGATAGTGAAGCACAATTCTCTTGGAGTTGTTATAGATAAATTCACCATGACCGGAGATTCTGTTGCTGAATCGATACGAGTAAGTCAGCTCAATTTACAGCTGTAAATAGGGTTGTTCCCGGTTCGTGTAGCAGGCTTCGGGCCCAGGTCCCGGAAAATTTTTTATTGGGCCCGGCGTGGCTCTGGCTGAAAACCCGACCCGATAGCGGGCCCGGTGCTAGACCGGGCACGCCGGACTCATTGGGCCTTCCGGGCTCACCCTACCTGCCAGGCCACTCTTTCGGGCCCAGTTTGTTTTCTGGGCCTACCAGCGGCCCGGGCTTTGGCCTAGTAGCGGGTTCGGCCTTCAGAGGGCGGGTCAAGTACTGCCCGGGTTTTGACGCCGGACTACGGGCCTAAATTATCGCCGCACCTGGGCCGGAACAGGCTCAACTGATAATTTAGGCCCGGCGGCCGGTCTCTTCAATTTCTTATAGGAAGGAACAACCCTAGCCTAATCCTACTTGTAAATCTATACAATTTATTTCAAAATTATTAAAGTTTTATAGATCAATTCATATTGAATCTGGAATAACAACTTTAGGAACCTTCTCAAATAAAGAGCTATACACTGGTTTGCACCAAATGTGATTATCAAATGATTAGCGAATTTCGTGCTAAGCAATTGCTTAGCAAGTGCTTAATCCCAAACTCCTTTGCACCAAATCTGATTAAGTTAATCAACTGCTAAGCAGACGCTAATCAAGTGCTCAAGAAGTAAATATTTAATCCTATTCTGGAGGAGGATTAACTGTGAAATTCCTGCAATTTTTCAAAATTATTGCTATCTGCACTCTGCCTGCAGTCAACCGTAATGGTGAAAACGTTTGCTGGATAGCTAGAGGTTTCCCACGCTGCTCCTAATAGCAAGAAACCTAATTTGCAAGGTTTAGCGAGACGAAACACGAAAGCATTTTAAGATTCTTAAATATTTGGAACTATTCGACACGTTTAGTTTCATGTAATACAGTTACAACAACAGTACTCATCCCAGATCATGTATAATTCAACCGATTTAATTCAAAAATTGATTTCTTGCATCAAATTTAAAAACTGCTGATGTATTTCCTGAGAAAAAGTTAAGCAAGTGATTAGCAGATGCGACAGTTCTTTCAATCACATGATAATGTCATAAGATTCCCGTAGCTGATTGGTTCAAATACAGAACTCCAGCATTCCCGTAGCTGATTGGTTCAAATACAAAAATCCAGCATTTTCATTGGCCATTTCTTGGAAATGCTAACCATTTGCTAAGCAACTGCTAAACCGATAATCTGTTAATCAATTGCTAATTAGATGTGGTGCAAAGTAGAGTTGTTGGCCGGCCGAGGAAAACACGGCCGGCCAGTCAGCCCGGCGGCCGCGGCCGGCTAGCCGGCCGGCCGGCCGGCCGGTCTTCAGAAAAAGGACATTACTTGATTTTATCTGTTATACATAACCAAGAGTAACTGTATGCATCAATTAATGCTAAATATTTTGCAAAATACACGAAAAATAGGACAAAACTGGTACCGGCCGGCCGGCCTGTTTGACCCGGCCGGCCGGCCGGTTTGCATCACCCGGCCGGCCGGTTCACAACCTCGAGTCAAAAAACCGGCCGGGCAACAACACTAGTGCAAAGCGGTTGTTGCTAAGCAAATGCTAAAGATTAGCACTTGTTTAGCTGATCATTTGGTCTGCGGATTAGCAAATGCTTAGCAAATAGTTAATCACATTTGGTGCAAACGGCCGATAGTTTTGATTTAGGTCTAAATATATCTGCAGTTATGGATAGCGTTTTTCAGAAAGTGGCGGAAAACTACAGCTTTTACAAAAGGAATGTGAAAAGAGCAGCAAATTTAATGGGGGATCTTTTGATTTCATCGCTGGAAGAAGGATCGTTTTGGATGGAATTCGCGATAAAGCACGCTGATCATTTACACTTGCTGGAAAGCAAAGCAAAGACGAAGGGCTATATAACATACTTTGCTATGGACATCTTAACTCCATTAGTAATTGTCTGTTTTTCAATTGTTAGACTATCCAATTAATTCGCAGTTTGAGTTTTAGAAAAAAGAATACGGAGTTTTACTATGCCTTAAAAATTGATAAATTTACTTAAGTAAATTAACTTCCAGAAAATGTTAGTATAACATTTTTCGGTCTTCTCTCATTTCACTCCCGCTCTCCATACTAGTGATGTGGATTGTGGATGAAATCGGATCGGCAGCCAAAATCAACTACCGATCCGATCCGGCAAATGGCCGGCGATCCGATCCGATCCGAGCATAATGTTAATTTTCCATTGTACACACTTAAATTGTTATATTTTCCGATTTCCCCCTATTAATTGCAAAACTCTTCATCAAACTTCTCACCTGAATCATGTTGAATAATTCTGAAAGTACGTATCAAAAACTGCAGCTGTAGAATGATGTGTAGTCACTTTGAAAAATAACGATTTGTTTTGTTTTGGGTGTTTAAGATCTGGTGAGAACCATACGTGTGCTTGGAGGGTGGTTTGGGGGGTGTTTCACCCCCCCCCCCCCCCGACCTGAGCTCACCCCCCCAGAGGGGTCCCTCACCCCCCTCCCCAGAATCCGGATTTTTCCGGTAAAGAACCGGAAAAATCCGGTTTTTCGGCGGCCTTCGGCCGCCCTTCACCCCCCCCCCCCAGAACTTCCTCTCCTGCACATGTGTGGTGAGAACTGCACAAAACACAGTGAGAAATGAGAACTTATACAAGGATAAGATAAAATTGAAGAAACTAGGGTGCAAGACCAAAAAATGTGCGTACAAACTTTGGTCGTATTTATAAGCAAGCAATGTATATGTTTTAACATCGTTCGGAAATGGAGACGACATGAAAAATATACGGAAATCATATTATATAATATATAATGTAATATATTATATATTATATTATGTAATTTTATTGTATAAAACGGTTTTATGTACGGAGAATCTAAAATATAGAAAGATTTGCTAAGATTTATGTACATTGAAGATTTAGTTTTTCGTGATCAAATAGATCTGGTTTCGCGTCATATTGTTGCACTTACATTACAACCTTTTCAGCCAAAGAACACTCAAGTTTCGTGTTTTCAAAATGTAAATATTTTAATGCTCACAATACGGTGGGCTGGGTGGTGGTGGTGCTTACCATTTAGAAGCTCTTAACAATCTCAACACGTTTAATACAATCATTTCCCAAAATGCACTCGATTCCAAAATTCACGAAAACAAGATTTTTCCGGATTTAGGTGTTTTGTTTTCCATCACCAACAAGCCAAGGGTCTTAACTCGAAAGGCCTTGACGAGCTGAACAACCTTTGTAATACAACTAGATCCCAGAAATAACCCCTGTTCCCGAGATTCACAAAAACTTCCATCCATGAATAGTAAGTGAACTCGAGAAATTGGAACATTTTCAGGTATTGGTTCCAGCTTATACAGCTTTTAGAACCTATCATTCAAATGCAAGTGCAAAAACTTGCTCCTGGAACATTTCTATTTGATCACGGATACAAAATTATGAATGTGGTAACATTTTGGAGAAATTAAATATTTTTAATAATTTTTTTGTCGTGGTGCCCAGCACTAAATAGGTACTCAAAGAGACCTTTTATGTGCTGCTCCCCGCGGTCCGCTGAATGGCAGGCAGACAAGAGGCGGAGAGACAAAGGTCACGGACAGAAAACATGACCCCCAAGCAGTTCTGACGTGCGGTTATTGGCCCCTTAGCCCAACGCTAAGGCGACCGCAGTCACACTCAAGGCAATCAAGATCTTAGACACAGATAGGGATTGCCCCCCGCAAATCAATAGTGACTAGGATGGCTGAAAACTATATACCCGCTCGGAAGGTGGGTGACAAAAAATGGAGTATCAAGAAGAAAAAGAAGAAGAAGCTAAGAAAGGAGGGAGAGTGGGCGGGAACGGCCGAGCACTCAAATAGGATAGTAGGAAAATCTGCCAATGTTTTGGACAATAAAGTGTTTTTGCCAATGTTTTGGACAATAAAGTGTTTTAAGCCTAAACCTATTAAACTTAAACAAAATATTATAATAAAACTAAAATACCTTTTCAAAGGTCTTACCACTCGCCTGGTAACCCCTGGCGAGCGAGGGGGGCAATCCGTCGTCGGTGTTGTTATGGTTGTTGTTGCTGTTGTTGGTGTTGTTGGTGGTGGTGTTGTTGGTGGTGGTGTTGTTGGTGGTGGTGTTGGTGATGTTGTTGTTGTTGTTGTTGTTGTTGTTGTTGTTGTTGTTGTTGTTGTTGTTGTTGCTGTCGGCCTGGAGGGGGAAGCTTCAAGGGGATGGCTGCGAAGATAATTTTCGAATTTATCATACGCTGCTAAACTTCGCAGCCATCCCCCCCAAGCGTTCTTTTAATAATTTAAATAAAATAAATAATATTAAATAATAAATATTTTCCGTGATTGAATCCCGATATGCAGGTTGTCCTCCTACATCTCCAGTTCAGGACGATTCCAAAAATATATATTGTTGAGGTTTGCTCTGAAGGCATAAGTTCGTAATAAACGACCAAAGTTTGCACACACAATTTTGGCCGCACAATAGCCTATACAAAAGTGCGTCCGGCGGATTTTGCAGACTTTCCATTTCTCTGCAAACGCACTTTTGCGCAACAGTTTCCTTTCAATTTCAGACTTATAATTGACAGCTGAAAACTTTAATCATACAAGGATGAGTGGTCAGCGATACTGAATTTAAAAAGCGGAACAGACTGTCCAAAAAAATAATTAGCATGAAATATTAGAGAGAAATCCCGTTTGACTTTTTATATATGCGTATAAAAAATTTATTTTTCCAGAGAGAACATAAAACAAAAACATTAACAACAGAAAAATCAACATTTGAACGAAACTCCGAAAAGATTTTAAATATTTCTTCGAAAAAAATTTGCAATTTTGTAAAAAAATTGGTACAAGCTGTCAAAATTTGCCTCATTTGCCGGATCGGCGATCCAGAAAAATCAAGCCGATCCGATCCGGCCGATCCGATCCGAAAATTTGTCGATCCGATCCGATTTGTTCCGACCCCGGATCGGTCGATCCAATCCGATCCGCCGATCCGATTCACATCACTACTCCATACGAGGTCACACAGTTCGACACAGAACCAGCCCAGCCCAGCCCGAACCATCGCTCTCTTCTGATCCACTTCCAGTTCAGCACCTAACTAATGCGGCCACAGTGACAACGGATTCTTTAATGGAAAGTATATACACAAGATGCGATATGCATTCACACGAAATTATACACCAAAATCAGAACAGAATGCAGTACACCGGCAGGAATGACATAAAAAGTTTGACATAAACAACTTTAAATTGGCTACTAGCATCAAGTTTAGTGAACAACGTGCTACATCATTGCATAACACATAACAATATAAGAACACCAACTATGTAAACAATTAATGTTACATTAAACCCTAATAGCTGGATGTTATAGGAAGAAGCACAGACTCAATACTATTCTTCAAAAGCTGTCTCAGCGAAAAATTTCAGGCTTTATCAGTTACAAGTTGACTGCAGAGGACTCTGAAATAGACAAGAATTTAGCACGAGCCATCACACCCACGTTTGAGGGTAAAAATACTTACACTTCACAAGTAATGCAAGTATATACATGACAAGTAAAGCTGTCCCTTCCTTTAAGCAATAAAAACTAAAACACGTCTTAGGAATTCTAGCACAACGAGTTACAACAAAAACAAGCAAATTAAAACTGACACTATACTTTTCGCACTGAGGTAAAAATTATACTCATCCAGGTAAACTCAGATAAACCGACAATTAGCCCAACAAGACAAGTCCCAACAAACAAATTGCAGCAATGAGCCAATACGTAAATGTTTGCAATCAGAAAGCAGCCACAAAATAATCACAGTGAGCAGATCTAAAACTTGACCGTAATGTAGAAATAGCAACTACTAAAAGGTGTATACAGCATGATAGCTGCCAAAACTAGAAATCAACGAAAGCAGCAATCTTTATCTTGCGAACATCTATAAGATCTGGCTTATTTTTACTTGGGGGTGGGTGGGCCCCCACTCGGCAACCTTCCCCCTCCCATTCGATGTTCCCCCCACAAATTTTGTCCTCCCCTCATAACCCAAGAAATTGTCAGATTTCACCATGTTTACCCTAAATGTTAAAAAAATTTTCCGGCTTCGCCGGAGTTTTAACGAAATTTTCGCTATTTTAGCGTAAAAACACCTAGAATTAGTCATTTTTTGCGATTTTTGGCAATTTTTAAACAAAAACCATAAAAATCTGCAAAATGTTTTCAACAATATGCCCCCCACTGTTGGTGAGCCCCCCATCGATGGAGGAGCAACTTTGAACGCCCCCATATCGCCCCGCATAAATTTTGGCCTAAAAATAAGCCTGAAGATTTGGCCCAAATTTAGTTGTCTCAGCTCAACCACAACATGTCCGCCATGGCACGAAAGTTTTGAAAACACGCTTCAAAAATGTGCGAAATGTTTCAGGGCATTATGTAACTATGTAAGACAAGTTCAGTTTTAACAATTTTTGATACAAGGATGACTAAAACAACTTTCGCAACGCCTGACAAATAGCTTGCAATACAAATCTAATCTTTTCATCTACGTATGTACATAGCACATTCTAACAATATCAAAAGCTTACGAATTAAGGGATACATTGAAATAGGATCGAACGCTGTCGAATAGCTAAACTGCTGATTTATCAAACAAAGACAAAGCAAACAGAACAAATAATTGGACAACACCGAAATGAACAGAACAAATTGTTAGGCAGTTCCATTCACAACACCTCTGAATAAAGCATAGATAAGAAACAGCCATACATACAAAATGAATCAAGAGAAAGCAGGCTAATGTACATCAACTGGAGTGCACATTCGTAGACATAAAAAATGACAATAAACACAAAAAAGTCGGAAACATTTCCACTAGTGGTAAAAAATTTGTTGGCATTCTTATGGGAAGCGGAAGGAAAGGGCGGGGATGGGAAATTCACTTTCTAATTTCCTCTCAACTTTGCAATTTATGCAATTCATCATTCATGCAATTCATCATTCTGGCATCAGTATACAGGTGTCGAAAAATAACGATTTCTGGCCCAATTTTCCCAATTAAACGTTTCCCAATACTTAGCGAGCTTTTTATGTTAATTTCTGAGATTTGCGGCCAATCTTAACCTTAACTCAGCAATTTTTAACTAAAATGAGAATGTTAGCAGCTTAGAATTTTGCCTCTGTACTTTTGCCTTCCTCCCCCAACTTTAATCAGCTGTCACACAAAAGCTGAAAATGATAGACATCCATGCACATATAATTCCTTCAAATAAAATCAACATACGTAGATCCAATGAGTCACGATTCAAATATTCTGCAAAAAATTCAACAAAGCACAGCGAAGTAAGAGGAGAGACACAATAAGATCACACGTAATTTGGATATATCAACTGAGCAAAACAATACGTTGCGTAGAATTAAGCAGGCCAGAAAAAACAAAGACCAAGCATAAAAAGATTTTACAGACAAATGCAAACAATACGACATAATATAAAGGTATATTATGTATATAAAATGAGCTCTGAAGGAAGCATAAAGTCATAACACTGTAGTAGTAAAACTGTTATTATATACATAGTACAAGTACCAAACGAACCGGCGCGGGTTTAGCGGGGCCGGTTTACTCAGCCTGCAGTTGAGCCTTCAGTTCCTCCCAACTCAACTCCTTTCCTTCGTCAATGCTAGTCCAATCACAGCAACAGAAAGGACAGATATTTTTACGTTCCAGCCAGTTGGAGACGCATACTCTAAAAAAGACAAAACATACAGGTATACGAAATCCGATAAAAACCACTAAAATAACCACAACAATAATAGTAAAATAAACGACCTTTGGCTCCAGGATTCACAGAACATCAGCGAGTAGTGGATTAAAGGCTTGGAGGAATGGAATTTGATTCAATGACGAACTTATCAGTTTCTGACGATTCTCTAAATAGGGGGGAGGGGCTGAATTCCAAATAAAGAGCAAAGAATTAGTAACACAGTTCAAGTAAAATGTGAGCTTCAACCTACCCCTCTTTTCCCCGAAATGGAAAAAGAAGCAAAATAATCAGCAATCATACCGGCAAATTAAAGCACTGCAATTTTTGGGACACTTGACGGTCATTCCGCCATTATGAAGCAGTAGAGATGAGAAGCACACCATACAAAACGCCAAATCAATTCCACTGCCTTTTTTCGTGGTTAACACTGAAAATCAAAACGCCAACAGTCAGAGTCAGTATACAACAATAACATTGTGTTAATACAACGAAAGCGGACATTTCAATACCACATTTGTGAAAAGATTAATAGTGTCCTGCAACGGCGAATTCATATTAATGAGGGAAGTTCAAAATTTCTGAAACATTTCAGGGACCCATTAACTCTCTCGTGGTGAAATCGCCAAGTAACTAATTCGGCTTACTACTAATCGGACGAATATAAGCGGTGCTTATACCCGTCGTCTCAAAGCTATCTCAAATTCGGTCCTTGAGCATGGGAATCACCAGATCGGTTAATTGTAGGATTCAGCAAAAACAACTATCTATTCTTAACTGGTCGGCAAATACTGCTTTGTGGGAGGATATCAAGAAACAGATCTATTTATATTGGGGGGGAGGGGGAGCGTAGCGGCCCCCAATCAGCGACCCTCCACGAAAAGCTTCACAACACTCCCTACCTCCCATAACCAGACAAATTGCCGTGTTTGCTATATTTTCACCACAAGATTTTTAAAATTTCTTACACAAATAAGCCAAATTCAGTATATATAGGGCGAATGCCTAGACCAGTTGGCCCCTCCTCAATAGTTGCATTCATCATTAGAGAAAATTACGTGAGTCAAGGTACATTCTGGGTTTTGTGGGGAAGAGCCAGGGATGAAGGAACTTTAGATCCTGACAAAGACAGGAGCGGGATAACTAAGTCCAAACCGACTGCATTCGCAATTTGCTTTAACTTTGAAAAAATTGGCATAAGGATGCAACTGCTGCTAAAACTTTTTGCACAATATTGTGAAACCTAAAGTTCATCACAAACAGTCGTAATAGTAGCAATTACGTACCGGTTTCTAGTTCCTTCGCAGCATCCATAATGCTACGGATTCGCTGAAGCTCTTCATTCAACTTATTGGTAGCATCTGTATGATTTCCGTTGGTTAGATTCAAAGCCGAGCGAACGATTGTATAAATATCAACTGCTGCACCGACAGCAATCGTGATCCCAGACAGAGCTCTGAAATAAGGAAATATGCTACAAGATAAGCAGAGTCATTAATTCTACCCTAGGCCAGAGAAAACACTTGTTCAGCAAGAAATACTGAGAACTATTTCCAAATGAATGGTCTACACAGTTGAATAAAAAACCTGATAATAAATGTGCATTCATAGTTCCAGAAGCAAGCAGACGTATATATGTAAGCAGACGTATGCGTAGACGTATGTAAGCGTCTGCATGCGTTCGTGAGCATGGACTAGTGGGAAAAATGCCCTAAACGGGCATGCAATGGCTAGAATAGGGAAAGAAGGAAGGGCGGAAAAATGCCAATATATACGTACTTGTCAGTCGGCGCTGAAAATTGTAAGAAACTAGATTCAGCGCCGAATAGGGAAAGCAGTCGGCGATGAAAAGGATAGAAACTAGATTCAGCGCCGAATAGGGAATGCAGTCGGCGATGAAAAGGATAGAAACTAGATTCAGCGCCGAATAGGGAAAGCAGTCGGCGCTGAAAATTATAGAAACTAGATTCAGCGCCGAATAGGGAATGCAGTCGCGTAGCGTGGAACAGGCACTTCCTCCGTCCATCCTATTCGCGTGAACTGCTCTGCACTCCCCGAGAACGTGGTATATACTGCGTTTGAAATGAGGCAGGATACAATATCGTTTGTGTAACAAAAAGTAAAAGCCGGAGCTGCTGTCTTCTGCATAAAGTACATAAAGTATATACATTGTCTATTAGCATTAGTAGTTCCAACTGGGAATACTCTGTTAGGCATTTGCACTTTTAATAATTTCGTTCTTAATAGTAGTCTAAAACAAATTAAAAGTGTTATTGATCGTTAAAAATGTTGTGTTGGAAAAGCCAATAAAAGTATGTGCCAAAACGAAATCTTAATCTTGTCTATATTAGGACACTAAAACGCGATCGCAGTAAATATTCTACTGTCGCGAGGCTCAACTAAGTCTAAAAGTAGACAACCCAGGAACAGTTTCAAGTTTGCTGTAGGAGATAAAATTGTACGAGAAAGCAGGCGCTCATATCAACATATTGTAATTCACGAGCATAAAACCCATTCGCAGTTAATGAGATTACCGTATCTAAGGTAACATTGTTAGAAAAAATAACCGTTCAGCTGGATATATCGCAATTCACGCGAATAGGATGGACGGAGGAAGTGCCTGTTCCACACCACGCGACAGCATTCCCTATTCGGCGCTGAATCTACGTTTCTATAATTTTCAGCGCCGACTGCGCTTTCCCCTATTCGGCGCTGCATCTAGTTTCTATCCTTTCATCGCCGACTGCTTTCCCTATTCGGCGCTGAATCTAGTTTCTTACAATTTTCAGCGCCGACTGACAAGTACGTATATATTGGCATTTTCCGCCCTTCCTTCTTTCCCTACTCTAGCCATTGCATG
>JASAND010016240.1:0-17565 GCA_030248195.1 Trissonchulus latispiculum
GGAATTCAATATTTGCCCAAACTCGTTAATCATAAGCTTTGGGGAATTCTATGTTAGCCCTCAACTTAAGGAATTGTATTCCCAATCCCATTAACCATTTTAGCTGGGAGGTTATAACCCATAATCTTCATGATCTTGAGGAATCGAAAATTCGCCCATAAATCATTAATCATGGATAAACATAGACTGTGAGGAATTAGAAATTAGCCCACACAGTTAGTCGTTCATAGACTTAAGGAATCCTATATTAGCCCAAAAGTAATTAATCTTCATGGTCTTGAGGAATTGAAAATTAACCCAAATGCTATTAATCATAAACTTTGAGGAATCGGAAATTCTCCCACACAGTTAGTCTCTCATAGACTTAAGGAATCCTATATTAGCCCAAAAGTAATTAATCATAATCTTTGAGGAATTCTACATCAACCCAAAAGATATTAAGTTTGAGGAATTCTATATTAGCCCAAAAGTAGTTAATCATAACCTTTGAGGAATTAGAAATTTGCCCAAAAGTCATTAATCATCCATGCAATTAAGTTTTGAGGAATTCTGTATTAGCCCAAAAGTAATTAATCACATAATCTTTGAGGATTCCTACTTCAACCCAAAAGTTGAGGAATTCTATATCAACCCAAAAGTAATTAATCTTTTCTACAATTAAATTTGAGGAACTGAAAATTAGCCCAAATGTAATTAATCTTTCATGCAGTTAAGCTTTGAGGAATTAGCCCACACAATTTCATGTTGTTAGATTCTTTGAACATTTACCCAAAATATGTTAGACTTGAGGAATTAAAAATTTACCCAAAAGCTATTAAGTTGAGGAATCCAATATTTACCCAAAAGCTATTAAGGAGTCCAAAAGCAATTAATTTTATTTGGAAGCATAAGTCATTCATATAGAAATTAAGTAGCTGACAGATGGTATCTGAAATTTAATAGGGAGATTGTGAGAAAAAATTTTAGCCACACAGACAGATGGTGGACCAACCCATTAATTTGATAGCTGAAGATCATTAATTTTGACAGCTTAATATCTTTGACAGGTCATGACAGCTAACTGTCAAATTTTGACAGGAGGTCCATAAATGGAATCCAAAATTAGCCCAAAGAGCTCCCATTTGTCCTCTCCTATACTACTCCTATACTATCGGGTTTTTCAAACATTTTTTACGGCATCATTCATTTTATTCATTTTATGTTATTTATTAATTAATCCTGCTAAGAAAAACGCTAAAGCGGAAAAATGTATAATGTTTTGTGCCTTTCCAATGACTCTGTTTCATAGCTTTGCATAATAAAGCGCTTTGGTTAATTTTCTTATCTATAGGTGTGTTGAAGAGTGCTAAATTTCAGTTTGAGCTTACGATTTTTAGCTGTATTGTAGGTGTGTTGAAGAGTGCTACATTTGAGATAGAGCTGACTCCTTTGAGCTGTTTTGTAGGTGTGTTGGACAATGCAACAACAGACAGATTGATAATTTTCTTCTACAGCGGAAAAATGCTGGAAACTAGAGGGAAAAATGCCCTAGACGGGCATGCAGTGGCTGGAATAGGGAAAGAAGGAAGGGCGGAAAAATGCCAATATAATTGACAGTCGGCGCTGAAAATGATAGAAACTAGATTCAGCGCCGAATAGGGAAAACAGTCGGCGCTAAAAATGATAGAAACTAGATTCAGCGCCGAATAGGGAAAGCAGTCGGCGCTGAAAATGATAGAAACTAGATTCAGCGCCGAATAGGGAATGCAGTCGGCGCTGAAAATGATAGAAACTAGATTCAGCGCCGAATAGGAAAAGCAGTCGGCGCTGAAAATTATAGAAACTAGATTTAGCGCCGAATAGGGAATGCAGTCGGGTAGAGTGGAACAGGCACTTCCTCCGTCCATCCTATTCGCGTGAATTGCGATATATCCAGCTCAACGGTTCATTTTTCTAACAATGTTACCTTCGATACGGTAATCTCATTATAACTGTGAATGGGTTGGGTTTTATACCTACGCGCGTAAATTCCAATATGTTGATATGAGCGCCTGCTTTCTCGTACAATTTTATCTCAAACAGCAAACTTGAAACTGTTCCTGGGTAGTCTACTATTAGATTTACACTTACTTGCGCCTCGCGACTGCTTTTCCAACACAACATTTTAAACGATCAATGACCCTTTTAATGTGATTTAGACTATTATTAAGAGCGAAATTATTCGACTCCAAATGCGTAAAAGAGCATTTTCAGTTGGAACCTGTATTACTAAAAGGCAATGCAGTTTATGTAGTTTATATATGCAGAAGACAGCACCTCCGATTTTAACTTTATGTTAAAGAACAAAGCTAGTTAGCTACAGCACATTTCAGTCACATAATGACACCTATATTATGTTAATTGCGTTAGTTCATTATCCACAATCAAACAAGCGGTTTCTACTTTTCAAAAGCAGACTTTGCTTACACAAGCGATATGACTGTAGCCTGCATCATTTCAAACACAGTATATACCACGTTCTCGGGTAGTGCAGAGCAGTTCACGCGAATAGGATGGACGGAGGAAGTGCCTGTTCCACTCTACCCGACTGCATTCCCTATTCGGCGCTAAATCTAGTTTCTATAATTTTCAGCGCCGACTGCTTTTCCTATTCGGCGCTGAATCTAGTTTCTATCATTTTCAGCGCCGACTGCATTCCCTATTCGGCGCTGAATCTAGTTTCTATCATTTTCAGCGCCGACTGCTTTCCCTATTCGGCGCTGAATCTAGTTTCTATCATTTTTAGCGCCGACTGTTTTCCCTATTCGGCGCTGAATCTAGTTTCTATCATTTTCAGCGCCGACTGTCAATTATATTGGCATTTTTCCGCCCTTCCTTCTTTCCCTATTCCAGCCACTGCATGCCCGTCTAGGGCATTTTTCCCTCTAGTTTGCCTAATTTGGCAAAAATTTGGGCCCCCAAAAAATTCGGGGGGGGGGCATGGTCAATTTCGGGGGCGGTCCGCCCCTCTCCCGGTAAAAATAACCTGCTATATGAAACGCCATCAACCATCTGAGGTCCAGCACACGCCTTCATAGTTTGCTAGCCTGCAGCACATCATTCAGGGTTTAGAGGTATCTTCGGGGGAAGTTTTTTGAAAAAGTGAGCCAAAAATTGATATTTTTTGTCGTATTTTGCATGTAGAAAGGCAAAAAGCTCTCAAAAATGCTAGGATTTTAGCTAAAAATAGGTATTTGTACGTAAAAATCTCCGGCAACGCCGGAACGTTTTTGAACATTTGCCCATTTTTTGAGTAAATGTAGACCTCATTAAGGGGGAAGTCCACAATCCGGGGGCAGAGGCACTTTTTGGGGGAGGTCAATTTCGGGGCCCCCGTAAAAATACCCTGCTCATTCAGAAAAGCCGGAATAGAGAAGAATGAGGAAGAGGCAAACCAAGATCTTAGTATCTACTTTACTCCCTTCGTCCCACCTCTCTTTTGCATAATCAACAAACTTGTCATATGACTACTTAGGTCCTGTTACAGCACTGGTCAGTTTAATTTATGCATTTGTTATTCTTTGAAAGCGGAGAGTCTATGTTGTCTCTGGGTATTTGCCTATTCTATGGCACTATGTACGTATTTTGATTTCAAGATTAAATTGGACTCGGCTGGGGTTTTTTTACTGGGGGGGTGGGGGGCGCCCCCCACTCGACCTCGTCCCCCCCACTCGTTCCCCCCCCCCACTTTTTTGGGCTTCTCCCCCCCACTCACCCTAAGGTGCCCAGAAATTGCCAAATTCTTAGGATTTTTGGTCAAAATTTTCAAAAATTTTCCGGCTTCGCCGGAATTTTTTGGTCGAAAATCGTCTATTTTGGTGCCAAAACGTAATTTTTGTGCACTTTTATGCTTGGTTATAGCAGTATATGTAGAAAACAGGCTTTTTATACTGTATTTTTGTCATTTTTAGCTCATTTTATTTCCCCCCCACTTTTGGACCTGGGGGGGGCGTCCCCCCCCACTCTTCCCCCCCACTTATTTTTGCCTAAAAAAACCCCAGCTCGGGTTCAACTGGTTAAGAATCAACGTGATTAAAAGGTGTTTCTTTAATGCTGGTTTCAGCGGATTAAAATTTGCTCGTTTAATCAGATCTTTTAATCGAGTCAGTTTTAATTTATTTAACCTTCCATTAAAGAAATATTTTTAGTCCGAGCAGAAATGGGATAAGCTTAAAATTGTAATCCTATAATGTGTTAAGTATATACTAATAATTTAATCCATTTAAATCTTAGTACGCTGTACTAAAATTTTCAGATCCGTTTTATAGTATTTATTAAAAATAGAAAAGGATACGATACAAAGCGATACCAGCACCATAAACAAAGACTTTAAAATTGTAATCATTTTGAACAATTTCATCATCACCATTTCATCTATCGTAGTCACTGACTCATCGTAAGATGCCATTTTTTAATTATAAAAAAGTTTACAATGTTTTTAAAATTATAAGGTCTAGCCTGAGATGATATTTTACAATTTGCACGGTACTTTCCATGCAAACTGCAATTTGCACGGAAAGCAACCGTGCAAATTGTAATTTGCACGATTTCATCATGCAAATTACAATTTGCACGACTTTCTCGTGCACATTGCAATTTGCACGGGAACACAATTTGCACATAACATATATAATTCTAGGCCTCAGAGGGTACCTATATTGATCACAAGTGTCCATTTACTGGCAATGTTAGCATCCGAGGTCGTATCCTGTCCGGGATTGTGGTGAAAAATAAGATGCAGCGGACCCTGGTCATTCGTCGAAACTATCTCCATTTTGTCACCAAATATGGACGATTTGAGAAGCGACACAAAAATATGTCCGTTCATTGCAGTCCTTGTTTTCGGTAAACTCTCCTTTTGTTGTCGCTATTGGTAATGGGATGGGGCAACCTTTTGGGATTGGTATTTTTAGATTCTCCTCACAGAGAGAGACTATCAATTTTCATAATTTTGTACAAATCTGGTGGTCTGAAACTTAGAATTTTTTGCTTGTTCGACAACCTGCTTATGTGTTTGCGTTGAGCCTCAAGACTAAGTTTGGTTGTTGTTCTTACATTTTGATTTATGTATTGACACTATGTAATTTGATGTATGTAATACTGGCCCATGTCAAGATAAAAGTTAGAACCCCCAGAACCCCCATCAGAGAAAGGAAAAAGTGCAGGTTTTCTCTTTTTAAGGGAGAATTAGTATTTTTTCACTCGTGGGGGGGGGGGGGGGCGTTTGTATCCAGGACTTTGATTTGTATGTGATTACGTCCCGGACCCTTTCCCCCACCAGACACTTCCGCATACATTTTTTGTTTATAATACGTGTATATGTATCCCAATAATCAAATTTGTAGCATATAACCGGGATGTACTGGGGGGGGGGGGGTCCTCCTGGCTTTTCTCATAAATTTAGACTGAAATTTGTGTATATGCCACATTCAATATCCACAGTGGGTATCAATCGAAAGCTGACGACAAGAAGAACAAGTTCGTCCTAGATCTACGTCCAGGCAACGCACACACTTTTCGGTATACCCGGACTCCATTACCCTCAGAACTTCCAGCAAACACCTAAAACTAAACAGTGGAGGATCAAATCTCTTGAAAAAATATCAGAACCCCATCAAAAATTTGAAACTAAATATATGTAGTTACGGATCAAATCTCCTCGAAAGGTTAAGAACCCCCAGAACCCCCACCAAAAAATGAAACTAAACATAGTTCTAGATCAAATCTCTACAAAAAATTAAGAACCCCAGAACCCCAAGAACCCCCATGAAAATAAAAGCTCCAAGAAAAACAAGTGGTAGATCCGAGCGCATCAAAAAGTGACTTTTATCTTGACATGGGCCGTAATACTTAACACAATTGCGCTAAGTGTTGTCCCAGGTTGGCCGGTGCATTCCCTAGGTATAAGTTGTGTTTCTGTGTATTATTGTTTTTCATTTTTTGCTTAGATCGTGCGTAGCTGAGCGGAGATGAAAATAACGAATATCTGCAACTGTTTCAGCTATAAATTCTATTTAAATTCTTGTTCTCTCGAGCACAATTTAAACAGTGTCCGTCTCAAGTCCTTGCGCGATTTTATGAGCATAACATATTCCTGAAAGCATCTTACTTTTATTGCACTACTATTGTATTAGCCGGTTAAATGCGTATTTCATTTTTCACATGTATATCTTATTTTATTTTTATATTTTTGTTTTAGGGATGTCAGTGTTGGTGATATCGTGACCGTGGGAGAGTGTAGACCACTGAGCAAAACAGTCCGATTCAACGTTCTGAAAGTGACGAAACAGTCTGGAATTAAGAAGGGATTTGAAAACTTTTAATGGAGAGTAGTGGAAAATTGTTTGTTGTTGCGTTTTTGTTTTCTGTGAATTGTTTCTCATAAATAAAGTTTGATGGTTGAAATAGTAAAGTGAAAATTGTCAACATCCGGTTAGTGCCTTGACGGAGCAACAGGATAACGGCGATTCGGCTTTTAGCTGATTACATAGGCGACGGAAGGACGGAGAAACTGGGCATCGGCGAAACCGAGTATCTGGCGCGAATAATTTGAATTGATAAACAGGTGAACTATTTTTCCAAGGTTGTTTCACGGTTCATGCCCGTTTAAGGCCTAAGGATTCCTACGTGATCGGTTTATTTGTACCACTCGTCCGTTTCTCACTTCTCCGTTTCTCACTTCTTAGTTGTAAGATGAAGCAGCATTAAGAATTGTTTTCAGCAATATGTAAATAGTGATAAGAGTATGTAGGGTTGTGCTCGGGTCGTGAATCGGGTCTCAGTTCGGATTTGAGCTCGGCCCTGCCCGAGAAATAATTCTTCCGGCCCGAAACGAGCAGGTCCATCGGCTCGAACTGAGTCTGGGTGCTCGGGGTATTCTATCAGCTCACAGTATCAAAGTGGCTTCTGGAGCAGAAATATTTTTGTCACTATATAGTACGCATCCAAGCCATTATGAGTTAGAACTTCATCTCAGCTCAGACATGCCTTTTTGTGCGACTACAGGTATCAGTAGCTAATAATTCCTGCTTATTGCTTACTTGTTAATACAAATGTAGACTACAATTTTTTGAAAAGAAAAGTCGTGTTCTTTAAATAGTTTTTAAAATATCAATATTTCAAATAAAATTCAAATATTCAGATATCAAGCGTTACATTTTCAAAATATGCCTATGTTCTAAGGTATTTATATTTCTGAATATAAATTATTTTTAGATACTTAAAATAGCTTCTTTTATTTTTCAAATATTTTCAACTTATTTTAATAACTAACAGAACTAATACATTTATGAGCAAAATTATTTTTTTCCTGGACGAAACTAAAATGTGACCTTTAAAGGGTTAGGTTAACCAATGAGGTGAGCACTTTTTCCAAGTTCTGAAACAATTCGGGCTGTTCGGGCCATGAATCGGTTTGGGCCGCTCGGGCCTTGACTCAGGCTTCGGGCCGGGCTCGGGCTGGCCCGAGCCCGAACCGAGAAATCAGTCCGGCCCGAGCCCGAGCCCGGCCCAAGAAATTTGTTAGTGGCACAACCCTAAGAATATGCCCCTAGGTAAGCTCTATCTTATCATAGCAAGAACTATGCTTTGTTTGCTGACGGCTGGGCTGCTTGATTAGTCATCTTCGCAAAAGTGCATGAGCCGAAGTGAACTTAGCAAATTGTAATTTTTCGAAAGATTTCGTTAGCTGTATTGCTGATTTTTTCACTTTTACTGGCAGCTGCTACAGTATCTCAGTCAAACAAATTCCTTGTTGGGAAGGAAACGTGCAGTCACGTGAAACGGTTTTTCTAGTTGTTTTATTTTTCATCCTTGTTTGGTTGGACTCGCAATACAAGTACCACGGATGAGGTCGAGTTGTGGACTCAATCCTTCATAGCTCAGGACGTGAGGAGAAGAAGGCACCTCATAGAGACCTGAGACCTAAATTCTTGACCTGAGGGGACTAGTATAAGCTTTGAAGGCTTCAGAAATGTGGAGCTTGGAAATGTGGATCTAAATTATTGAAGATTTTCTGCACGCCGCACACCTTCCTTTCCTTCAGTCAGTCTCCAGAACCACATCAGGGAATAAGCTGAATGCGTCTAGTGACTTGGTTTCCAGTAAACTACCTGCATTTATGTGCAAGCCAAGATCAGGACGCTTGACATAAATTTGTAGCTATGCAGAGTGGCACATCTTTTACCTATTAGATTTTGCAGATATGTGAAAACACTCTTGCGCACGCCGTCCAGGGATGAGTACATAGTAGACAGAGTAAGTGGCATGCTCTCCTCAGCTATTAGAGTTGAAATTATACTCTGCACGTTGATGAAGGATGACCCTCACACATATTGGATCGTTGTAAATATAACCCCACTCCTCAAATGTGTACCTAATCGAAACGGGAGGGGAGTATGAATCTCACTCCATTGCAACGTGCGTAAGTTAAAAAAATGCAAGAAGTTAAATGAAGTACTGATAATAGAGATCATGCCCACTGGCACTGCTGTTGCTTTTGTGCTGTTGCGTCGGTGTGACACTGTGAAATATTTTTACCAATACACTGTAATTAACATTTACATAGGAAATTTTCAACTTTCCAAACAATTGTTTTAGAATATTATCCATTCAATTGCCTCGAATTTTTAATTTTTGCCTGACGTATTTTTATAAAGCTAATTATCGCATAAGGATGTGATCAACTCCTCGGAAGTAAAATAAACCACAAAATTTATTTATACGACATGAATTCTATATCTGTTTTGGAGTGCCGAAACTTAAGATTTTAGTAAAGTCGCAACTATAGCAGTGTTCAAGTGTTCGCGCTCCACTTAAATTTATTTTCTGTTTCGATTTCAGAAATACTGCGAAGACGACTCAAGAAACGGAGGAACAAAAAAATTCCAAGTTTAATTCTGTGGTTCCCCAAATATATATTGATTCAAACTTCAATGCAAAAAATGGCGCAGTCATAATTTTAATACAATGACAGGCTAAAGTGGAATGCATGTAAACGTTCCCCAAATTTTCAATGATGTAATCGTTCTTTATTGTATTAAATTTTTCACTAAAATAAATTTAATTTTAAAGCTTAAAACTTAAAAAAATTAAATTTAGAATTTAAAATCTACGTTTAAATTTAAGATTACAAAATTAAACTAAACTTTCGCTAAAGTAGCCCAATTTAATTCTTGCCCACATGGTGCTCTAAATTATCTTTCCTGAAAATTTCCTGAAGTGTATTCTACTGAATAGGACATTTAAAATTATTTTAATCTAAACGAAATTTAATTCAGCATAGATTTTAATACAAGAAAGCACGAATAGAGCTTTGAAAATGTGGAAATTTTTGAAAATTGAAAAACTTCTCAGCATATCTGCAATTGAAACAACAAATAAAGCCTGGTTCACACTGGTGTCTTATGTCTTATGTCTTATGTCTTTTGTCTTATGTCTTGTGTCTTAAGGCGTTCACACTAATGTTTTATGTCTTATGTCTTTTTGTCTTAAGGTGGTGATTCCCTTTGGTCACATAATGTTTACACCATTATTACTCATTCATTACTTGGAGTTAAGAAGCCATTTTTACATCAAAATGTAGCTTAACATTTTCTCTTTTTAATGCATGCCACGAAACTAATGTTGCTTTTTTAAAATATTTTAAACACATTTTAGAAGAAGTATAATTTTCCAGAATTTTTGCAGACTCAAGTAATTTTTTTGGCGAGACATCGGTTATATCATTCGATACCTCCATCAAATAGCTGGGGACGATTTTTTATTTATTGCGAAATCGCTCTTCGTTATAGAGAAATAAGCTGAAATGTGAGCGTAACCTGGATTTTGCCTACTTTTTCCAAATTTGTCAAGCGATTACTTTAGCTAGAAAGCAGCAATCGGGGCAACTAAAAAATCGTCCCTGGGTATATTTGTGCCGAACACATTTGTGCAGTAGCAGCCCTCCAGATTGCATGGTGAATGCTCCACAATCTTTGGAAGAAAATTGGTCGTGTTTTTGCAAAAACTACATTTTTTATGATAGCAGCCTACAGGATAGCCGTTGGAAGACGATCATGCGTCGGATAATTTGTCCCTGCGAGACCTTCAGATCGACGCCCTTAATTTGATTTTACGGCTTGCGTAGTTCAAGAAATGTTGGATTATTTGGTTTCTGCAAAAATGACAAGTTTTCGACGCCAAAACAAGAGAAACGGCTCTATCTCACGGTAGAGAAAAGCTAGAAACTTGCTTTAAAAAGCAAAAATGTGAAGCTCAATGAGATCTTTCGAATGAATATAGTCATAACTGTAGAGCAAATACCAAACGTTCGGAAATTGGGAATAACCACTCTGCCCGGAAATCTCGAATTTTTGAATCGGGATTGCGCGGAGGGTGTTAGAACGCTAAAAGAACTTATTTCGGAAAGTTTCATCAAATTTCATCTTGGTTTACGCCGCCAGATAACAATATATGCCCAAAAGGAATCACCACCTTAAGACAGACTTGGGCCAGGCTCAACTTTTGTCTTATGTCTTAAGAGATGAGCCAATCACATTACAGCTAGTCTAGTCATTGTCAAGTTGATTGGCTGAAAGATTCAAATGTGCTGCCTAAGACAAGAGACATAAGACAGCAGTGTGAACGGTTCTGTCTTAAGACATAAAACATAAGACATGAGACATAAGACAAAAGACAAAAGACATAAGACATAAGACAGCAGTATGAACCAGGCTTAAGTGTGAAGGGAGGACAAACGCTTGAAGACTTCGATAATATGTAGCGACTTTATTCAGACTGGGTTTCCTCGGAGCTGACATCCCTTGTTTATGTAATAATTCATTTTACAAAAAAATACGTCAGGCAAAAATTAAAAATTCGAGACAATTTATTAGATAATAATTCTGAAACAATTGATGGGAAAGTTAAAAATTGCTTAAAAAGTTCAATTATATACATCGACTATCAAAAATATACCAACCATACAGTTAGCATTTACTATTGATGTATTCAGTTATTTCTTACAAACACTGTGCATACTGAAGGATGCTTTTCGTTCCTCTTTACAAGTTGTTCGTTGTAATTGAACGTACAGGCTTCTGGTGGCAGTAACCTCATTCGAGAACGGTATTCTGTCGCTTTCCCGCGGCTTTGGCTTGGGAGGCGCTGGTTTGTTCAGTATTTCGCTGGCATAGATGCTGGCCGTGTTCAGCTTATCATCGCTTGTATTCTCTGCCGTAGCTATTTCGGGGTCCTGGTGCCAGACTTCTTCGATCTGTGGGTTTAGATCATCCAGTTGTCGATGAGTAGCGCAGTCGGCGTCTTCGTCTGGTGGCGGAGACAGTTGACCGAGGGCTCTTGGTCGCTGGATAATATCTTTGGCGATATCTACGATATTTCCTCCCCTGGTTTCACTTTCTCGGTCTTTTGGGAGAGTTATGGCCAAGCTGCGATTAGCCGTTACAGTTGCAGTGATGGCCTCAATGTCTTCAGATGGTGGAATTACTTTTCGACCCTCCTTTTCCGGTGAACCACATTTCGGAGCCTTCGATTCAGGCTTCACTTCTTTGGGTTGAGCAAACTGAGAATCTTCGTCTTCTTCATTAAGTTCAATTGTTTTTGGCGGCATCACTTTTTTCGACGACTTTGCAGTCTTACTCTTATCTGATGCAGCATCCATGGTGCCAAAATATTGTTCGTTTTTGAGAAGTGAATAGTTTTGTTAGGCTTGAATGCGCTATTCTAGTAAGCGATTTTACTTGTTTCGCGTGGTCGATGCGATCTGGAGAAATGTTGCATTGTAGATCCAAGATTAGAATTGAAAAAAGATGCCTGTTTACAACTCCGTGGTTCCTCTTCGTAGAAAATTCGCAGCTTATTTTTCCGATAGAATTAATCTTTTCTAATGTACTGCCAGAATGGTCAACATTCATTGGAATGAAGATAGCGTTTATGTTTTACAAGATTGTTGAAAGAAAGAATAAGAAAAACAAATGAAGGAATCAGAAGCAAAATAATTTTGACAGGTAAAAATATTAATCTGAAAAAATGTTAAGCTTAATTTTTAAGCATAATACGAAACTTTTAAGCATAATACGAAACAAACAATACTACAAAATTATTAAGTTGCTTAGTGCTAGTCAAATAGCTACGTCAATCAGTGGATAATGGATGAATATGTCAATAAAACATTAAACATGAGGTGGAGGGCATAGTTTCCTTTGGGGGGGGGGGATATCCCCCCAAAATTTCTGACCAAATTTACCCCCCAGATTTTTTGACTTACCCTCCCCCAACTTTTGGCTACCCCCCCCCCCCCGAACCCCCCCCCCTCCCCCAACGATTTTTATTTTGGATCCAAAAAGTTAGCTAAATTTGGTCGAAAAATGGTCATTTTTTGAAAAAATTTTCTACAATTTTGACCTAAAATCGCTTTAAAACGGTGCAAAAACGCCTAAAACGTTAAGAACAAGTCCGAATTCTGGAGGGGGGGTTGGGGGGGTACCCCCATCACATTTCGGAGGTCGGCCAAGATTTACGCCCCCCAGACCCAAAGTGCCAGGGAAACTATGGTGGAGGGAGGGAGAGCTCAGGCAAGCATACTGCATAGGTGTACCAACCAGGCTACAGTTTGCCCCCTGTGAGACCCCCCCACGAGAAGGCCAGACCCCCCACCCCCCATAATTATGTTATAACCGACCTCGACTACTCCCCTCCAAGCTGAGCTCAGACCCCCCCTCCCCATAGGTGTACCGGGGGGGGGGGGGGTGGGGGGGACCCCTCCCCCCAAATGGAAAAGTGCCGGCACTTATATATTTAAATGGGGGGGGGGCGATTTTTTCGCCTTGGTCCCCCTTCATAGGTGTACCACCTGTTTGGGTTGGGGGGGGGGAGTAGAAGGTCCAAATTTGGCTCGGGGGACCCCACCACCAAAATCCGAAATTTTGGGGGGGGACCCCCCCTAAACTGTACCCAAGTTTTTTAGCTAAAAATGCTCCTTTTTCGATGTACAGTACATTAAACGTACTCAAAAGCTTCTGCCAATAGTCTTCGTATGCGAAAACAGTGCTTGAAAATTGACAAATTTGTGCTAAAATATGCTTAAATTAGCCCAGATTCTGGTTTATAATTGCGTATATTACCTTTTAATTGCTATAAATAACCATCTTTAGCTGTTTATAGCTGATTTACATCCATTTTTTCGAATTTTTTTCAAAACTTTTCAGAAATTGCAAAAAATTTTTTTCAAACATTTTGCATTTTTTACTTGGTTTGTACCCAATTTTAGGGGGGGGGGGGTTGAGCTCGGCTTGGGGGGAGTAGTTGAAGTCATGTAGGGTGGAGGGGTCTGGCCTCTCCGTGGGGTGGAGGGTCTCACAGGGGGTAAACTGTAGCCTGGTTCACCTATGCCCCCCGTATATATATATGGTTCGAAAAAATTCTTTGTCTCCGATTTGGCTGAGAAGTTGCCCTTAGGGTAAATCGGGGGTGATGATTCCGAATCTGCACTCGAAATTTCACAAAAATCGATCGTTCGCCCAAAAATCGATCTTCATCGATTTTTCAAAAATTCGACAATAACTCGATTTTGGCAGCTCGGATCGAAATTTCGACTGCAGATTCGGAATCAGCGCCTCCGAATTACCCTAGGGGCAACTTTTAGCGAAAATCGGAGACAAAAATTTTTTGATCGATTGTGATCGATCGATTTTACTGATCGATCAATCGATCGAATCGTTCTCTCGATTCGATTTCTGAAATCAGCGACCTCGATTTACCCTAAGGGCAACTTCTCAGCCAAATCGGAGACAAAAAATTTTTTCGAACCATAAGGGGGGACCAAGGCGAAAAAATCGCCCCCCTCCATCTAAATATATATATATATATATATATATATACAAGTAACAAAAATGCTCCGCACAAAAGAGGATAATATGTGTGTTGGCTGTATCGTATATATATCCTTTAAATTCCGGTTGAAGAAGTAAAGACAAAAGTTTCATGGGCACGTGACGTTATTTGGCACAGCAAATATTGGTGGATGGTTCCATGTCAAAAGTTGCTCAGCTCACTTAGGGCTTTCATTTGATACCAAATTTGACCACTTTTGAAAACTTTCATTTTTGACCGAAAATCGCCTAAGTCCCCACCCCACCCCACCACAGCACTCTACAGCCACTTTGAGCATGCAGTTCTATGACAAAAGTTGCTCAGCTCGCTTAGGGCTTTCATTTGGTACCAAATTTGACCACTTTTGAAAACTTTCATTTTTGACCGAAAATCGCCTAAGTCCCCACCCCACCCCCACCACAGCACTCTACAGCCACTTTGAGCATGCAGTTCTATGACAAAAGTTGCTCAGCTCGCTTAGGGCTTTCATTTGGTACCAAATTTGACCACTTTTGAAAAATTTTATTTTCGACCACTTGACCCGCCACCCGACTGACCCTTCAAACGGCAAAGTGGAACCAGCCCAGCAAAATAGGTACGTCGGACGGCAAAACGGATACCGGGAATGAGCTGGGCACACCAGAAAACCCCTATAGACAAAGTTTTGAGAGGCCAGGTAGAGCCTACTATGGACCTCCAGGAAGCGGTTTCCGACATGACCCTCCAGACGGCAAAGTGGAACCAGCACAGCAAGATGGATGAGTCCTACGGCAAAAAGGACACCGGGAATGAGCTGGGCGCACCAGAAAACCCCTATAGACAAAGTTTTGAGAGGCCAGGTAAAGCCTACTATGGACCTCCAGGAAGCGGTTTCCGACTTGACCCTCCCGACGGCAAAGTGGAACCAGCCCAGCAAGATGGGTGGGTCTGACGGTAAAACTGACTGCGGGAATCGATTCTCCGTGCCAGAAAACCATTGTATGGAAGATTTGAGCGTTCAAAGTTAAATAGATAGCGAGAAATTTCGATTTTTCATTTTTCGAATTTTCGCCATCTTTGACGAGCCACTGTGGTCGCTAGGGAAGTGATAGAGAAACGCAACCTGGACCGTTAGTTAGTTCAATATATGTAATTTCTGAATATAAAAAGAAATCAGCTCCAGCTCGTAACGTTCGACCTGAGCGACGACCACAAAAATGGTCACTTTTCGCTATGAGCCGATTTTTGCGGCGCCACTGCGGCGCTGTGGCGCAGCTGCGGCGCAAAAAAAGTTGTGATTCTTAAATTCTTTAGAGGGTACTACTAGACCCCATAGCCCCCTTAGGTTGGCCCACCGCTGCAGATCACGTGAAAGCGGCGAACATTATGTACAATACAACCATCAAATAGGAGAAACCGGAAAAAAAACATCGCCGCCATAACCGGTCCGGGGCGCAACTTTTTAACGGTAAGTGATACGGGGCTGAAACTTCACAGACATACTAAACTCGATGTGCTCTACAATTTGCGCATGAAATCTGCGCAGGATCTGCGCAGGATTTTGCGCAGCTTCTGCGCAGCTTATTTTACACTGTCTCCAGCCACTTTTCACACATATTATAGGGGTCGCTGCCGCGACCCCTATGATATAAGTGCCAAAGTGCCGACCCCACCTTCGAAATTTTGGAGGCAGACCCCACCCCCAAATGGCCAAATCCCAGATCCCACCCACCCAAATTTGCCAGACCCCACCCTCAAAATTTTGAAAATTTTGCCTCAAAAGTAGTAAAAATTCGAAAATTTTTGCAAAAAATCCAAGTTTTTTCGAATAAATGAGCAAGAATGAAGAAATATTTTTGATTTTTAGTTGAAAATAACGCTTTTTTTCGCAAATTTGCGATTTTTTTCTAAATTTTCGACCAAAAAAATTTTTTAACCCCCCCAAATTTGATTTTTCCGAACCCCACCCCGTTCTTCGCGAACGCTCAAGACGATTTTCGCATTGCTTCGCGAAAATAGCGGTCAAAGTTCGCGAAAGAAGTAGATTGCAAAGTCTCCGCAAATATTTAAGGCGATTATCGCCGAAGTTGGCGAAAATCGCTGTCAAAATTGGCGAAGTCAGAAGTTTGCAAATTCTTCGCGAACGCTCAAGACGATTTTCGCATTGCTTTGCGAAAATCGCGGTCAAAGTTCGCGAAATAAGTAGTTTGCAAAGTCTTCGCAAATATTTAAGGCGATTATCGCGGAAGTTGGCGAAAATCGCTGTCAAAATTGGCGATGTCAGAAGTTTGCAAATTCTTCGCGAACGCTCAAGACGATTTTCGCATTGCTTCGCGAAAATCGCGGACAAAGTTCGCGAAATCAGAAGTTTGCAAAGTCTTCGCGAATGTTCAAGGCGAATTTCGCAGTGGCTGGCGAAATTCGTTTGCAAGCTTGGCGAAGTCGTAAGTTCGCAAATACTTCGCGAACATGCAACATGTATGTCCATAGGTGTGGCTGGGCAAAAACTCTGGGGGGTGGGGTTTCCGACGGAGGGTGAGGTGTCAGCTAAAAATGGCCAAAAAACCCTAAATTTTCGATTTTTTACCATTTTTGGCCACTTGGCCAAACATCTGGGGGGACATAGGTGTGGCTGGGCAAAAAAAACCGGGGGGGGGGTTCCCGACGGAGGGTGGGGGACCCCCCTAAATTTTCGATTTTATGCCATTTTTGGCCACAAATCTGGGGAGGGGGTAGCAAAAATCTGAAAATCTGGGGGGGGGGGTCGCCAAAATTTGTCCGTTGGGGGGGGTGGTCCCCGCCTAACACATCTATGGGGGAGGGGGGTAGCAAAATCTGAAAATCTTGGGGGGCGCCAAAATTTGTCTTTTCGGTGAGGGTGGGGGGTCCCCCAAACAACAAACACATCTATGCTCTCGTCTCGTCCGAGGCATTGGTCACATCTCTGGTTTTTAAAAAAATATCGCCATTGAAAACTCTGAAATCACAAAGCCAAATACAAATTTATTCTCTTGAATATGATGCAAATCGGTCGAACTAGCTGAAAATTGAGAAGTGTTAACGTTGCTGGTTTCTGACCAAAATGCCGATTTATATATAGCTGATCCGTCGAAATCATATATATACGTGTGTTAGGACAGGAGGTGGGGCATCCCTCAAAACTATATGTAGTTTGGCGTGGTTTTCAGTTTGGCGGAAACTGAAAAAAGTTTAGGGGGTTTAGTTTTTTGCCTAGCCACACCTGTGCTCGAAAATGCTTTCTTGGCTACCGCTCGTCCAAATCCGGGTTTTGTCAGAAAACCACCTACTTTCATTTAGACCCTACCCTTACCGCCCAGTATTTTCGCCCGTTGCGATCTACGGCGCACCTATTATGAGGTGTGCCTTGAGAAAAGGTTGGGGGAGGGTGTAGCCGAAATTAGGATGGATGGGGTCAGCCGTTTTGAGGTGGGGTGGGGTCCAGAAAAATCGAATTTGGGGGGTAAAAATTTTTCGGTCAAAAATTTAGAAAAAATTCTCAAATCTGCAAAAAACGTTATTTCCAACTAAAAATCAACAATATTCGAATTAGACTTATATCTAAATTCGACTTATATATAAACGATTTTTTAAAAAATCGATGACAATAGATTTTTGCCGGATCGATTTTCTTGAGTGCCTTCGCCCCAAAAAAGTGGTAAAATTATCATATGGGTCGCG
>JASAND010016242.1:0-35392 GCA_030248195.1 Trissonchulus latispiculum
TGTACTTCGTTCAGTTACGTATTGCTTATATATATATTAGTGATGGGCATTGGATATCCGGATAATATCCGATTTGAGATAAATATCCGGATATCCGTGTACATTTCAGTCAAAACAATGAAAAATTAGCAAATTTTTGACAAAAATTTTAAAATATTTTCAAAAATTCCTCTGAATTCCAAAATTCCATCGTTCTTGAAACGAAGGTTGAGGCTTGGTTGCATGATAGACATTCACTGCCTGCCGAAATTGACAGAAAAATTGAAAATTTAACTACAAAATCGAAAAACTTTCTTGAAGTTATGTAAGTTTGGAATAGGCGGATAACCGGATATCCGTTAACGCCATATAGGGGGATATCCGGATATGAAAAAATATCCGGTGCCCATCACTAATATATATGATAGACAATCTTTGAGCTGAAGGCGCAAAATATTTCGGAAAAAACTTAAAACTTAAAATTATGCTAAGAATGAGTAAAAATTGGCTTCTTCAGGTGAAAATTTGACTGAGTGTGCTTTTTAGTGCGTTTTTTAAAATTTTGTTTTTTAAAAGTGTGCGAAAACACAATAAAAACACAACAAATACAGTGCGCAAAACAAAACAATTACGTAAAAATGTGGAATTGAGTATATATATATATATATATTCTATATATAATACGAGATATATACGTAAAAATTGAAAAGTTTTAATGTAGTATCAATAGAAATAAATCATACATTTTCTCCTGAATGATGCCGTAATAAAAATAGCATATAAATACGCCTGCAGCAGAGGAAAACAGCTTTAATGATCCAGGCAGCGGCATTCTAGGGGATATCCTTTCCACAGCTGACAGAGAATGACTAGATTCAGGAAGCGCAACCAACTCTTCAGGTTCCTTAGCAATTTTGTCTATCAACGACATCCATAAGACAGCACACGTAGATATGTAGGTAAGAATGTATCGATATTACTATAGCCTAGTCATGCACTGCCACAAATTAACAAAAATGGTTCTTAAACTTCGTATAGCAATTTACAAAAGTACATTAATATATATATATGCGATTCTTGGAAGTCAGATTGTATAAAAGTCGAACGAGGTAAAAGCGGGAGACGAGCCAATGCCCCAGGACCTGGGAATTTTCTAGGGGGCAGTATAACCGATATTGACCGTTTTGGCATCCTAATGGATATTGCTATTGCGCATCCATACTTAGCAGCAGAACCAACTGGATAGGTTACGATTTTTGCCATAAGTGTACCAGTTGTTTTGGCGTTGGGGGGACTAGGTCATATTTGGCGTTGGGGGGACTAGGTCATATTTGGCGTTGGGGGGACTAGGTCATAATTTGGCTCGGGGACCACAGTTGGCCCGGAAATTTGGCCTCGTGGCGTAGGGGGGGGGTTGGAAATTCGGTGCTCGACGCCATCCCCGAAAGTTAGAAAAGGGCATAGGCGCGTATGAATATACGTAATGTGAAAGGCGGGGATGGCCAAAACTCAGAAAAGCCCAAATTTTTGTCTTTTTGTTTTTACATATATAAGTGTTTATTATTGCGAGAAATACACGTTTTTATTTTAACTGTATTATATATTTATCTAATTTAGGACTTGGAAACATATTGGCAATCAAGAACCACTGTCTAATAATAAAATAACCTCATGGTTTAATGTATTTTGGCATTAGAAATGGCAGAAAATGCCATTTTTGGCGTAGCAATACAAAAATTTTTCGGGGGCGGGGTTGACCGAAAGTTGGGATAAGATATCAAAAATTAGGAATGCACCGGGGCCTGGCCCCGGCCCCGGTAGTCAGGCCCCGGCCCCGGCCCCGGTGGTCAGGCCCCGGTACTGACCGGGGACAAAAATTAGCAAAATTTTGTAAATTTTTTACATTTTTTGACCAAAATTTTGAATTTTACAAAGTCAAAAAGTGTTACTAATCGTTTGTTTTCTCGCTGATATGAATGAAAACAACGATAGTAACGTTTGTATATCAAACATTATTGCAAAATTAAATTTTCAAGAAAATTTTTGAAAATTTTCGATTTGGACCCTTAATTTCTAGGCCCCGGCCCCGGCCCCGGTCGGGGCCACGATGAGGTCCCGGCCCCGGCCCCGGTAGTGGCGGCCCCGGTGCATCTCTATCAAAAATCATTCCGGGGATAAATCTTAAAATCTTGGGTTTCCCCCGCCCCCCCCCCCAATGAAACTGACTTCGTACCCCTAAACTATACCCAAGCTTTTTAAATTAAGATGCTCCTTGCATGCTCCTAAACATAGTTTCCCTGGAACTTTGAGTCTGGGGGGGGGGGGTAAACATAGGTGTAATTGGGGGGGGGGGGGGGTTGCAGCCATTTTTACAACCCCCCCCCGGGGGGTAGTCGCGTCGAAGGCGAAATTTGGGCAAAAATTGGGTATTTTTAGGGTATATAAATTCTGCAAAATTTTTCAAAAAAGTCCAAATTCTGGCTTAAAATGTTTATTATTGCGAGAAATATACGTTTTTAACGGTTTTATGGACTTGCTGGCTCAATATTAACCTTATTTTAGACTTAGAAACATGTTGGCAATCAAGTTTTCGAGTTTAAAACCCCTGTCTAATGTCAAAATTACTTCATAGTTGAATGTTTTTTGGCATTAGCAATGGCTGTAAATGCGATTTTTGACATAAAAATAGAAAAATTTTTTTTGGGGGAGGTTTGGGGGGGTCGTGGGGGGAGTTGGGCTGGATCTAAAAAGGGGCCCCCCAAAATTCCGGGGGAGGGCCCCCCCCCCAACCCAAATCCCCGTTACACCGGTGGGGGGAAATATGGGGCCGACTTCCGAAATGTGATGGGGGTATCCTTTGGTGTGGCCGCCGAAAAACGGGGGGGGGGGGTTCAGAAAAAAGTAGGGAGGGGGTTTGGCGAAAAAAGGGGGGAGGGGGGTCGCGAAAACTCGATTTGGGGGGAGGAGGGGTAAGAAAAATTTTCTAGGGGGGTCGGCGAAAAATTTCGAAAAAGTCGATTTTTCGTTAAAAATTTGAAAATTTTTCTCAATTTACACCTATTTCAACGATTTTTAGCTTAAATAAGCGAATTTTAGCAATTTTTCGCAAACTTTTGGAATTTTTTGGAAAAATTTCGAATTTTTAGCTAAAAATTATCAAAAATTTAGGTAGGGGTTTGAAAATTTTTAGGGGGGACGGGTCTGAAAAAATTGATTTGGGGGGAGGGGTATCCCATCCCCCCAACCCCACACCAGAATTCGGACCTCAAAAATTTCGAAAAATGGCCAAAAATGCAAAACATTTTCTGTAATTTAGCCCTTCTTTCATGAATTTAGCCCTTCTTTCATAAGGCTTGTTTTAGGCGTTTTTGCACCGTTTTAAAGCGATTTTAGTCAAAATTTTAGAAAACTTATTCAAAAAATGACCGTTTTTCGGCCAAATTGAGCTATATAACTTTTTGGGTCCAAAAATCGTTGGGGGGGTTGGGGGGTGGCCAAAAATTGGGGGAGGGTAAGTCAAAAAATCTGGGCCGTTAAAGCTGGTCGAAAATTTTGGGGGGGGGGGGGGAATATCCCCCCAAAGGAAACTATGATCCTAAAACGCTAAAAATGTTCCTCAATGCATAGGTATAACAGGCACAGGCATAGGCATGACAAATTTTGGCGACCCCCCCCCCACCCCAGATTTTCAGATTTTTGCTGGGCCGGGGGACGGGGGCCCCCAAAAATTTTTGGGGGGGGTCTGTAAAAATGGGGGGGGGGGGGTAACCCCCAGCCATTTTTATCGGGGAGGGGGTTCCGACGGAGGGTGGGGGAACCCTCCCTAAATTTTCGATTGTATGCCATTTTTGGCCACTTTTCGGCCAAAAATCTGGGGGGTAGCAAAAATCTGAAAATCTGGGGGGTCGCCAAAATTTGTCATTTTGGTGGGGGGTCCCTCCCACCCCCCCCCCCCCGAACACACATATGTGGGGGGGGGGTCTCAAAAATCGGAAATTTTCAAAAAACTGTACCCAAACCGTACCCAAATGTTTTCAGCTAAAATGGCCTTTTTTGGACATAAAATCGACTATTTTCGACATAAATCTAATAAAAAACCACTCGTATTGCGTTTTAAAACCTATTTTTAGCGTTTTTAACTGTTTCTAGACAATTTTCTCAGAAAATTTTTGCAAAATTGCAAAAATTTTTGGAAAAATTTAGCATTTTTTCTCTTGTTTGTATATACGTATACCCCATTTTAGGGGGGGGGAGGGGGGTCTGAGCTCGGCTTGGGGGGGGAGTAGTCGAGGTCGGGTATGGGGGGTGGGGGGTCTCAGAGGGGGTAAACTGTAGCCTGGTACACCTATGTATATATGGTTCATACATGCGCAAGGGGTGTACTGAGGGTGTATATATATATACCAGGTACACCCTAATTTCTGGGAGGATCGCGCAGCTCGCAAGCAATATCAGGGGGACCGCGCAGTGCCAGCAAAGCAAACGCTGCTTACAACGATGAATTATTCAGAGAAACCAGTTTTAATCAGAGAATCTTCTGCCCATTTCATTTTCTACAATAACGCTGAAGCTTCAAAATGCTTTGCAAGCACATTACAGGCTGCGAAACGAGAAAACAGGAGCAGAAATTCAAGACAGCCCTGCATACGTGCAATCAGGGTATTTTTACCGGGGGGCCCGAAATTGACCTTCCCACCGAAAATGTCTTTCCCCGAAATCGCCAACCCCCCCCCCCCCCCGGATTTTTACTTCCCCCCCCCCGGGATTTTTGGGCATAGGTGTAACGGGGATTTGGGTTGGGGGGGCCCCCTCCCCCCAAAATTTGGGGGCGGGCCCCCTTTTTAGACCTCCCCCAAACCCCCCCCAAGACCCCCCCCCCAAACCTCCCCCAAAAATTTTTTCCTATTTTTATGCCAAAAATCGCATTTTCAGCCATTGCTAATGCGAAAAAACATCCAACCATTAACTAATTTTAACATTAGACAGGGGTTTTTAACTCGAAATCTTGGTTGCCAACATGTTTCTAACTACAAAATAATGTCAATATTGAGTCAGAAAGTCCATTAAACTGCTGAAAACGTGTATTTCACGCACTAATGAACACTTTAAGCCAAAAATTTGAACATTTTTGAAAAATTTAGCAAAATTTACCCTAAAAATACCCGATTTTTGGCCAATTTTTCGCGCCTTCGGCGCGACTACCCCCCTCCCCTGTTGGGGGGGGCCCAAAAATTTTTGGGGGTGGTTTGGAAAAATGGGTGGGGGGGGGGGTTACCCCCCCCAAACCTCCCCCCAATTATATACACCTATGTTTTTGGGGGCCCAAATTTTTGTCAAAAATAAGCAAATTTTCTAAAATTCTCCGGCTTCGCCGGAGATTTTTTGTAACAATGACTATTTTTAGCACAACTCCTGACATTTTTTGATAACTTTTTGTCTCTCTACTGTACATATGTACACATATATGTACGCCAAAAATACGTATCAATTTATAGCTTATTTTTGCAAAAAATTCTCCCGCCCCCCACGGGCCGGGGAAGCACCCCCCCCTCCCGAAAAAACCCTAAAAATTACCCTGTGCAATTGCTGTGACAATGTCACCATCTCTGCTATTTTACCAGCCTTGCATTTTCTCGTTACGCTCCCCCTTCTGTGTGAGGAGGGGCCGCGCAAAATAATTTCTGGTACACCCTGTAGAGAGAGACATTGCCCATGTGTGATAGGGTTAGCGACAGCGAGTCCGGAAATATTAAATTATATAATAACCTCTTTCATTGTAGCGTAAACAAGTAAAAATATGCCGGTGCAAAGGTCTGAAGATGAACTGGGTCATAAACTTGACCGATGTTTTGCGGATACATTGCTTAAGCTTGGTAAGCAAAGCATGCAGAGTAAAACGGTTTTATGTGACGCGTAGCGAGATATAATGTACATACGTAAACAATTGACAACAACGATACATACGTATTGTTTGCAATAATGCTTAGAATTTAAAATTTGCACTTCTGACATTGACACAATAGACACTTCCGATATCTCTAATGCCTTTCCTACACGAACCAGGGTAAAGTGAAGTGAACGACGCACGTCCCCCCAGGTGAGGACGAAAGTTTTTCATTCACTTATTTCTGCCTAAAAACTCTATCTTGTATATATATACAGCACTGAAAAGTCCAATTTGCTCTCATGCCAAATTTACTTACAGGCCGTTTGTTACGGTTTAGTGCTGTTTAGTAATAATATCGATACGCGCATTTCTGTTAACCTCGTTGTAGGAAAGGCTCGTGTGTTTGGCTGTTGCTACTTATTTCCTTAATGTATATATATATATATATATATATATATATACAACCTAGTGATGGGACTAAGGATTCTTGGTTTTTGTATGCTTGTATATAACGTATATATACGTATGTATATACCTTATAATATATACGTTTATATATATATTATATATATGTACTTTGTTTAGGAGGTGGAATTGCTGTGGGTGTTGTCACCTCGTTCTTCTTATTCAAAAGTACGTGAAATTGCCATATCTGGAATAAATACGTTCTTCTGTTTTCTTAGAATCTGTAAGGAATTTCAAATCATATTAATCAATGTATTTTGCCCCCCCCCCTGAACTTGACCTACCCCCGAAATCGCCCATCTCCCGGAATTTTTGGGCTTCCGCCTTCCTTAATGAGGTCTACGTTTTGGCCAAAAATGGGCAAATTTTCAAAACTGTGTGGTTTCGCCGGAGATGTTTTCATAAAAATTGCTATTTTAGCCTAAATCCAGGCCTTGTTGAGAAATTTTTGCGTGTCTACCTGCAGATTGCACCAAAAGATGACGATATTGGGCAGTTTCATAAAAATATTTCTCTAATAATAGACTGGGGTTTTTTTTAGGCAAAAATAAGTGGGGGGGGAAGAGTGGGGGGGGGACGCCCTCCCCCGCTAGTGGGGGGGAGGTCCAAAAATGGGTGCGGGAATAAAATGAGCTAAAAATGACAAAAATACAGTATAGATAGCCTGTTTTCCACATACACTGCTATAAGTATGCTTAAAAGTGCTCAAAAATCAAGTTTTAGCACCGAAAAAGGTGATTTCTGATCAAAAATTTCCTGCGAAGCCGGAAAAATTTTGAAAATTTTGACCAAAAATCCAAAAAATTTGGCAATTTCCGGGCACCTTAGGGTGAGTGGGGGGGAAAGCCCAAAAAAGTGGGGGGGGAAGAGGTCGAGTGGGGGGGAACCCAAAAAGTGGGGGGCGCCCCCCCCACCCCACCCCAGTAAAAAACCCCAGATAGATTATCGAGTAGACTGTCTAGTGCGAGTGAATATTATCGGGTTCCACTCCACTAGTATATATATATATATACTTGTTTCATAAAACTGCGGTAGTTGTAGACGAACTCGCAGCTAGCAGCTCTCTAATTCTATAGTAAATTTTGACTAGAAAACTCCCACAAAAACTGTCACGCAGATATATACATATATAGTTTTTACGCAAAGATTTTTGGCGAAATTTTTACGGCATAAAGTACGTTTGATTGATGTTGTATTTAAATTTCAACTCGATCGCTCCAACATTAAAGAAGATAACAATTTTTTATTGAATGAGCTTTCCTTTCGAAAAGTCTGGAGCTAGCAATCTTGCAGCTCACACTAGCAGTGCTAGTGGGTCTAGTAACAGCAGAATCTTAGTTTGCTTCTGTCGAGTTCCTCAAAAATTTTATGAAACTTTCACTTGCTACTCGCACTAGGCTGCGAGTGCTACCATACTAGCACTCACATACAAGTGAAGTTTTTATGAAACTGCCTCCTGGCCTCCTTTGTGTTATCAGAAAACTTTGATTTTTACTTAAATCAGTTATATGTCTACTTTATTGATCCCTTAAGTTTACATTATGTCTCCCCTGAAAATTTTATAGCTTTCTTCAGAACAAACAGTGCACACTGATAAGCTTTTGTTATTTGCAGGAAAGTCTTGGCCAATCTGGCTGTCTACTGGTGTTGGCTTAGGATCTGCATATTCAAACTGTCAGAATGATTTAAAACATCCCTATCTTCTGCATGGCAAAAAGATTAAGGTTTGTGCATAGTTGATTTTGATTTTGTGTGGCGGTTTATCGAGAATAACGGCGATCAGTGTAGCAATTGTAGTCATAACTACGACTCCACCTTCTTAGGTTTAGCATTTGGTTGAAAGGGAACATGTAGATTTGTGCTTTCGATTTTCAAGAAAATTTCAGGTCGATTTTCAGTCAGACACCTGACTGCTAAAAGTTTGAAACCATAACCATTTCACACGATCTCACATGACCAAATTTGTAGCATCCTTTTAGTATATACAATTATGTAAGCATTCCCTGAGATGTTGGAAAACTAAGTACGTATAAATGCATAGATGTGTTCTCAAGTTTTTTCTAGTTTATGAGTATTAAATTTGGAAAACAGAAATAGATAAAACTCAAAATAGAAAACTCAGACTCAAAAACTTCAAAAACTTAGTTTCATATTCCTGAACAAGGCTTGAAAAGAATAATAAGCAGCAAGAAACTAAAAGCTTTTTAACAAATTAATTATGTATATACCTTTGTCTTTCCATACTCAAAACTTTTAATAATTGCCAAAAAATTCAAATTTTGCTGAATTCTGCTGAACTGCCTTTTAATTTAATTTGTACCTCCTTAAGGGGGGGGGGCATTTTTGGGTAATTTTTTCGACTGTTTCCGATTTCGCTGATTTTCACATATTTTATTATCCAAATGGTATATATATATATATATTAACGAATTTTTAAAATTAAGGGCGTAACTGCTACGGTTGTCGAGTAATTTCACCTGAAAGTTGAGATTTCATGTGTTAAACATAGGAATTTCAAATAGTTGTCATTTTTTGCGTGCGCCAAAAAATCTCCCGACAAACGTTGATAATACATTAAAATAACGCTAAAAATGTTGAACTGCGGTACCCTGGAATTAGAATTTTAATTTATGCCTTTAAAATGTTTTAATTAATTTTTGAAGAATTAAAATTTAACACGACTTGAGCACGAAGTCAAATTTTAATCCTTCAAAAATTAATTAAAAAATTTTAAAGGCCTAAATTAAAATTCTAATTCCAGGGTACCACAGTTCAACATTGCAGCGTTATCTTAATGTATAATTTGTCCAGATTCATCAGCGTTTGTCGGAAGATTTTTTGGCGGACCCGAAAAATGACAACTTTTTGAAATTCCTATGTTTAGCACATGAAATCTCAACTTTTAGGTGAAATTACTCGACAACCGTATGAGTTACGACTTTAATTTTAACAAGTAGGCCCCAAAAGGGGCAGTATTCCTTAGTAGACCTGATATCATTCAATTACAGTTGAATAATTTGTTAGTAAAAATAGGTCTTGCTTCAATTTCCGATTGGGAAATTTTTATTTCCGTTGGTGGTCTTCAAATGACAGCCGAAACCCCAAATGCTGGAAGAGGTCCCCATTTGAAGACGTCTTCGTTTTTTAATGTTTTGCGTTTGGTCCTTATTGCTTCTTCTAAGTTTTATGCTTTATTGCCAGAATCCAGTGCGATATAGTAGTGTAAGTCCGCTAGAGAATGCAAGCAGGATACACATACTAATAGTAATAAAGACTAATAGTAATAAATAATAGACCTAAAGCATCTACGCTTGCTACTTTCCTTTTGTATACTTTTTGCGAATGTTGTTGCACGCGTTTTTGAAAGCTGGCCTTTTGAAAATATTGCTGCCGACATTCAAAGCACTTTTTGTATGAAACGTTTTTGTAAAGATAACAACAAAACATGCAGGCTCAGCTTTGAGCACTAGAAAGTAGCTATGCTTTCAAGACAGTAGCTACGCGTACCGTAGACTAGGCGTAGATTAAAGTTGATATACGGTAGTGAAATGGATGGGGTTCCTATCTAACTACCTAGTGAACTTTGGTGTAGCTCCCAAGCTACACTAGTGCTAAAAAATACGCAACCGTTTTGATTGCAGACAGCCGAAGACTGCGTAGAGTCTGTCCATTCGGCTGCTTAAATAGCAGCTGCCAATACTAATTTGCATATTCTCTCTCAAAAAAACTCAGCCCTAAGCTAGTCCAGTGCTCGTGCGGTTCCTACTTTTCCTACTTTTTTCCAGATTCCTACTTTTTTCCTACTTGAGGCCAAAAATTCCTACTTTTTCCTACTTTTTTCCTAGACTGGTAAATTTTATTATATATTAACTTTAGTTTTCTGCTTAATTTTACGAAAATTTTGCGCCTGCGGTGCGGAAACTTTAATTTTTATGCTTGCTTACCGTACTCGCTGAAAAGGTACACTCTTAGAACATTTTTTATTCTGCAGGCCGTGACATGTGTTTGCGAAACAAGACTGGGCTAGTCCGTTTTGTACAGAACTGTTCTCCGTTTATATATAGTCTCCTGGGTTTTTTCTAGGGGAAAAAGTGGGGGAGGACGCCCCCCTACTAGTAGGGGGGAGTCCAAAGTGGCCTAAAATTGCCAAAAATGCAGTAAAAATAGCCTGTTTTCTACATATATATACCGCTATAACTATGCTTAAAAGTGATCAAAAATTGAGTTTGAGTACCAAAATAGATGACTTTTGACCAAAAATCCTTAAAATTTGGCATTTTCTGGGCACCTTACAGTGAGTGGGGGAGAGCCCAAAAAAGTGGGGGCGGGGTCGAGTGGGGGGAACCCAAAAAGTGGGGGGCGCTCTCCCGCCCCTCCCCACTAAAAAAGCCCAGGCCTCTTGCTAGAATTATGTATACTTCTTGTAGTGCTGCATGAAGGGCAAGTCTAAAAGAAGAGGGCTACGTATATTGTGCTCAAAATTGCCATAATGCATGCACAGTACTAATTTTAATGCAATTTCGCATAGCAATCGCTGTAGGCTATATCATAGAGCAGCACACTTGGAGCTCGTCTCACTTTGGTGCAAAGACTGCCTTGCCGTTGTTTTTGCATGGAAGACTTGTGCTGTTTGCTGCTGCTCGGGCTAGCCGCCAAATATGGCAACGCCGAGGCCGACGGAGCATATTCTAAAAACGAGGAGACGTCAGCTGTCGTGATGTCGACCAGGCTTTGAGACTCCTTCTGGCAACTTGGTTGAGTTGTTTTTGACCAACCTTACGGGGCCAGTTTCCTGGCTAACGCTTTGTACCGTCGGGTGATGATCATCACATTGTGATGTCTAATGCAGCAAATACAACAACAAATTTAAATAACCAGAATCCAAAAACAACTTGAAATTTTTAAATTTGGCTTTTGATTTAAGGTTCTTAAGGTTCTTATTCCTGCAGGTAGCTTTGTGTAGCAGAGTTAGAACCGACACATTCCAATCCGAAGATTTTTCTCTGTATTTTTGAAGATTTCAGGCTTCGCGGGGTTTAGATTTGAATTTTAAAGATCTGTTTGGATTTTGGAAGTATTTTACTTGATTAACTTGGGTTGATGTTAAGCTTTTCTCGTCAGCTTGGCTTGAAAACTGTCAACTGCCCAGTTTTTGTTCCTAAATTGTTTTCTTTGGAACGCATTTCTTGGAAAACAACAAATTTTCAAAATGAACAAAAAGTTAAATTTGGTTAAGGTTAAAGAAAAAACAAAGTAGGTCCGTCATATGAGTAGAATAATGTCATGCGGTTCAAGGAATTTGGGTGAAGCGGTCAGATGTTAGATGTGGAAGAGAGTTTTGGTCCTAATCCTGCTTCTGGGGCACGAAAATGTAGCGAATTTTGAGAATATAATAGACTTATTTATGCACAAAAAATGTGTATGCGTAAATTTAAAGATATTGAATGGAGCATTATCAGAAATTAATTTTTCAGGCAATGTGTAATAATCGTATTGTAATAATGTAATAATAACAAGTAACAAAAATGCTCCGCACAAAAGGGGATAATATGTGTGTTGGGCCTATGTCTGTCGTTTAAATTCCGGTTGAGAAAGCAAGTATATAAATCCGACACAGCAAGTTTGGGTGGTTGGTTCTATGACAAAAGTTGCTCAGTTCGATGCGGGCTTTCATTTGGTACCAAATTTAACCACTTTTGAAAAATTTCATTTTTGACCCAAAATTGCCTAAGTCCCCACCCCACCTCACCACAGCACTCTACAGCCACTTTGGGTAAGCGGTTCTATGACAAAAGTTGCTCAGCTCACTTAGGGCTTTCATTTGATACCAAATTTGACCACTTTTGAAAAATTTTTTGACCACTTGACCCCCTACCCGATTTACCCTTCAAACGGCAAAGTGGAGCCAGTCCAGCAAAATGGGTGGGTCGGACGGCAAAACGGACTCCGGGAATGAGCTGGGCGCACCAGAAAACCTCTATAGACAAAGTTTTGAGAGGCCATGCACAGTCCTATATGGTGTTCTTGGAAGTCGGTACCGACTTGACCCTCCCGACAGCAAAGTGGAACCAGCCCAGCAATATGGGTGGGTCCGACGGCAAAACTGCTTTCGGGAATCAAGTCGCCGTGCCAGAAAACCTATGTATGAAAGAATTGAGCTTTCTAAGTTGAATACACAGCGAGAAATTTCGATTTTTCATTTTTCGAATTTTCACCATTTTTGACCGGCCACTGTGGTCGCATTGGAAGTGATAGAGAAACGAGACTTCGCTATTTAGTTAGTTCAATATATGTAGTTTCTGAATATAAAAAGAAATCGGCTCCAGCTCTTAACGTTCGAGCTGCGCAGCGACCACAAAAATGGTCACTTTTCACTCTGAGCCGACTTTGCGGCGCCGCTGCGGTGCTGTGGCGCACCTGCGGCGCAAAAAAGTAGCGATTCTTAAAGGGCGCATGGGGTACTACCAGACCCTGTACTCCTTTAGGTCCGGCCTCCGCTGCAGATTACGTGAAAGAGGCGGAAAGTCAGGACAATACGACCATTAAATAGGAGAAACCGGAAAAAAAACATCGCCGCCATAACCGGTCCGGGGCGCAACTTTTTAACGGAAAGTGATACGGGGCTGAAACTTCGCACACATACTAAACTCGATGTGCTCTACAATTTGCGCATGAAATCTGCGCAGGATCTGCGCAGGATTTTGCGCAGCCTCTGCGCAGCTTATTTTACGGTGTCTCCAGGGACTTTTGACACATATTATAGGGGTCCCTGCCGCGACCCCTATGATAATAATATCACATAAAAATCAATTGCTTTGATGCCTTTCCGTTTTTTTGGTTAAACATCAAAATGCGTAGATCGGGGTTTTCTTGAATAGAGTGCATTAACACAATCAAGTTACTAACTAACTACGCAGCACTCAACAATTACCTATGTTAAAACTTATAATTTTTGGCAAAATTTCTACTTTAAAATTCCTACTTTTTTTGCAAAATTCCTACTTTTTGTTCCTACTTTATCCTACTTTTTTGAAGAAAATTCCTACTTTTATTCCTACTTTTCCAAAATTGGTGCGCACGAGGCCTGCTAGTCCTATGTTGAAGATAGGGCTTCTGAATGGAGAAATGACTCATACTGCAATGGACATACTAATTCTCTTATACATTCCTGCTCCAGCAGGAATAAAAACTCGTTAAAATATACCATTTGGATAATAAAATATGTGAAAATCTGCGACATCGGAAACAGTCGAAAAAATTACCCAAAAATGCCCCCCCCCTTAAGGAGGTACAAATTAAATTAAAAGGCAGTTCAGCAGAATTCAGCAAAATTTGAATTTTTTGGCAATTATTAAGTTTTGAGTATGGAAAGACAACGGTATTACATAATTAATTTGTTAAAAAGCTTTTAGTTTCTTGCTTATTATTCTTTTCAAGCCTGGTTCAGGACTATGAAACCAAGTTTCTGACGTTTTTGAGTCTGAGTTTTTCTATTTTGAGTTGTTGTCTGAAATCTTTAGTTTTTCTATTTTCTTTTGTTTCAGGCGTCAGCAGTGCCCGGCAAGGAAGGAACCCCTGACTATCTAGTGGTCGTTGATGAGGGCGTGAAAGCCAAATCTTAGCGAACTAGAGCTTTTGTCTTTGAAGCGATTTAAGTTTTTGGATTACGTATAACAAGATTACTGCCTTCAGATGCTCTGGTTTCGGTTTGAACTTCTGTGTGAGCCCCCCACCTTCCCTTCCCCATCCCACTGCCGCACTGGCTCCCGTCTCCACAATCATGTGTCTGATAACTGTGTCTCAAATTCTTAGTTTTAATGTTTTGGAAAAATTAGTTAAGAAAAGATTACTTTCTTTTCTGTTCTGTCCATGAACTTGTAATTTATATTATGGATGAGTTTATTAGTGCGTATTTAATTTTGTGTCCAGTCTTGCTAATGCTGTGTTAACATTTTGTTTGGTTCGTATGTTGATTTAATAATGGTTCACCCTGTGGTACAGTATTAGCCCGAACAAGATGTCAACACAGCTTGTAATTAGCAACTTCTAGTTCATTATATCGTAACTGCAATTGTTATGAAAAGAGTATTGTATTAAATTCGTTGTAGTTTGTTGTGTAGGTTTGTTTTTGATGGTTTGTTAGATTTTTTCAATAATAAAGTAATTTTGTTTTTGTCTGTTTTTGTCAGAAAGGTTCGAATTAGGAAACTGAGCGACTTTCTATGGTATGGGTGGAGGTAAGTTATTCTGTATCAATAGTTCGTTTAAGCTTAGGCTGTAAAGTAAAGTCTTAGGTCTTAGTAAATACAGAATTGCCGAAGCCGATTACGCAGTTGGGGGGGGGGGGGGGGTAGTGCGTTTCATTCTCGCGCTTACTTATTTTTCATAGCTTACAGTCTAGTTAAGTTCATGTACAAAACGTTCCTTTGGGGACAAGGACTGTTGATTGTGCCAAAATGTGGTCTGCCCGCCCGGTCCTATGGCTGCCTGAGTTGGGCTTTAGCTTGACGGTCAAGAGTAGGCCGTTGATCGGGCGGCCGTCCTTAAGCACTGGTGTAGCAGAGGTTCAAGGTTAAAATTGATCTGATTGTGATTGGGCACTTTTCTCTAGGAAACTACGGAAAGTGGCAATATTTGTTTCCCAAGGAACGCGTAACTCATTTATCATTGGTTCGGATAGTTTCGTTTCGTTTCAAGGTCGATTGAAATTAAGGCGTTGCTTCCTGGTATCCGGTGTTTGCAATTTAAACCAATGCTTGTTTGGAAGCTGGGAATACTCTTCTGATTTTCTGTTTCGGATACACTACACTGCTAATAACCTGTACAACTGCTTTTGGATGTGGTGCAAGGGTCAGAATTTTCGCTTAAATATTGACAGCTTTGATTAAGCACAGAATTTCGTAAATAGTAACAACAGCTGTGTAAACTCAGAACCGCAGTTACAGCAATGTACGCCAATATGTATAGACAATTTTGTATTTGTTGGTTGGTTTACTTTAGGATAGTGTTCTGGTTTGAGTCCGAAAGGTATGGTAAAAGTTACGCCTTAAAATGTCTTCCGAAATGCGTCTCGTAAGACTGGTCGGTTCATGCTCAGACGTAAAAAACCGCCGCTTTCTGTGTTTTTGATTGGTTGAGGTCTGAGGACTATGGAAGTTGACGGTAGAACTGATTTTTAATTCTTCCAATTTAGGGCAGTGTTGGAAAAGATTCTCCTTAGTCAAGGAGCGTTCATTTAGGAATGTTAAGTTTCAAAAGATTCTTCTATGCTAGGAGTGCTATCCGCTACTCCTAGCTGTTTTCGTTAGGGGCGACGTCAGCTAAACTTGGAGAAATCTTTTGAAATGGATTTAGGTTTCCTAATTCCTAGACAGCTCTCAGAAGTCAGAATCCTCCTAAGTACCCTCCCAGGTGGGCATCTTTTGCAACGCGGGTACCCGCTGGTCGACTTTCAGGTCAGTGGGTACCCGCGGGTCAAGAGTTATATTTGTTCGCACCATGTTTACGCTAAATTTTGGGCTAATTTCACCAGAAAATTTGCACTACTTCATGTTAAATTTGAAATTTTTCTCTAACTTTTCGCTCTTTTGTGTGTCTTTGTACATTATAATATTGCTTTTATGATAAAATTATTTATTTCTATTCAGTCTTAGTCATTCGTATAAATATTTTATTATCACGCAAAGCCTTTAATGCTTCTGCATTGATTGACAAACCGTTTGTGCGAAAACAATGTTGACAGCATACTACAGCAGCCTTCAAATCAGTTATTCCGTAAAGAGCGTGAGCTGCTTCCAATAAATATATAATTTTATATAATGTCATGCTTGAAATTTCGACATATATAGTTCAAAGAATGATGATCATTCCTAATTTTTTGGTACTAATAAAGTGTATGATATAAATAAACTGCTAAAATGGTAGTTTGCTATCATATCCAAGTTAGGAGTGGACAGCGTTATATAAACACTCCTGCGGTAGTTTCTACTCTGCTGTAAAAAGTAAACCAAAATAAACTGAACTTTTACGAAATTGCTACAAGAATCTTCATCGTTAAAACTTTGCCTAAATACAGATTCTACTGACCGATCGAGGTCCCAGCACTGCGATAGTATAGCATCCTCAGAACTAACGAAAACGAAAATGAAATCTGATGGAGTTAGCTGTGAATGCCAAATTTTTGTTTGAAAGTTTTAATACTTCACTATGTACATTTTTAAAGCGTTCATTTTGCTCGATGAAAGCTACAGAGTACTTAAAGGCAAAATGTCCAAATTTAAGAAGTGGGTCGACGAAATCTCAATGGGTCGCGGGTGAGGGGTCCGCGGGTCACGAAATTGCGACTTCCAACTCCTGGCATTTTTTAGTGGGAGAAGGGTGGGGCCCCCCACTTTTCGCCCAAAAGTGTCAAAAAATTAGGTTTTTGAGGTCAAATTTTCAAAAATTTTCTCAATTAGCTAATTTATGGACTTATAAGCTCATTTTAAGCTTAAAAACAGCGAGTTTTTGCGTCTTTACTTTAAAAAATGCTAATTTTTCGCTATATTTTTACCTTTGGCTCGCCCCCCCCCACTTTCAAAACCCTAAAAAATGCCAGAACTCTGTGAAGAAGTGACTAAAATCATTAACAACTTGAGTATAGAAAAATTAGTTAATCAACATTAAATTTGTTTTGCGTATCCACTAGCTGGTATGTACCATTAGACTCCGTTTTGAACTGTTTTCGGACCGCCCGCTTCTCCGTTGAAGCATGAATCAGCTTTTAGTGTGCTCCTATTTCGTTCACAGCCGTAGTCCAATCTTGCTGTTTAAAAATCTTCAAAGAGGCTTGAATATTAAATTTTGAAGGGGGTTTCTTCCTGCAAAAATATACCAGAAAGTTATGTATATATTTTAAAAGTTTGCAACAATTCTAATTTTTCCATGGAAAATTCCAGGTGTATACGTATATTTGCTAATCTCTTTCACCGGTTACGGTTGGGTTGGTTTTGTACTATGCCTTCTTCGGTCCCCGTGTCAGACAGTAAATTTCTCTTGTTTCTTTTATTTCTTTGTTTTCTTTCTCTGCTCTTTGTTTTAATCAGAGCGAAACCTAGCATCAATCATCATCTTTATATTTTTATATTTTTAGTTCGACATAGAAGAAACCTCTATGCTAAACGTTGCACCTTGGAACCGTTTACAGTGGCCCAGAAAATGTAATCGTGTCCAGGCCTATCTTAATCTGATCGCCCTGGATTCGGGTTTACGAGATTCCTGTCTTTGGGATTTTGGCGGCTGCCGGAGCTTATCCGAATTATCTCAACTGATATCTGATATCAACCGGCTGAAGTGCTTATCAGAACCGCTGCACGTCTTTTCAGCCTGCGATGAGCTGTTTGTATGCAGGCTGATGGTGCTTCAGCGAAGAATTCAGCGGTTACTGGACGGGACAGAAACTGTGATCTTCATTGATATTTCTGCAGGTTTGATAACTTCTTGCTATCTTTCAGTAGTTTTTTGCTCTATATATTGTGTTAGCATTTTCTTAAGCAAGGTTCCAGATGTTGTTCAGCAAGCAGAATTGACGATACCAATGTGTTGTTTTCGCCTAAAAATTGGGAGCAGAGTTATCGTTTGGTAAAATTCTTTTGTGTGCTGCCATTGCATTGCACTCAATATTCTAATCGCCTGATTGCACCAAATCGGACTAAGTTCGGTGCTAGCTTAGCACCGAGCTAACTCGGTGTTAGCTATTCTGCAGCTGAACTATTGGGAGGGTTAAAGTTAGGTCGTTGCACCAACTTAGGTCTTATCAAGAATAACAAACCGTAAGCTTCAGCTCGGGGTTACCTTTAACCAATTAGATTAGTTTCTTTAGTCAATATATCCAATCATCATCTGTCAAGGTTAGCTGACGACTAATTTAACCTTAAGGTTTGCTCAGAGCTGAGACTTAAGGGGGGGGGGGTCCACCATGAAAAATTTTATGGTCACGGATTTTGTTCATTTTCACACAAAATTTTGTCACATATGTCCTGCATATCGAGTTTCAATTTCGAGTAGTTTCGTTCAGTACTTGACGAGTAACCGGCTATTAATTGCATGCAATTTGAAAACAGGTGAAAACGGCGGTGCCGCAGCAAATAAAGGCACTTTACACCTGAACTTCCTTGGGAATGGAGCTATATTCGGTTGTATGTTTGATATCTGATACAAACAAAGAACTTAGGGTAGCTTTTAATGGGAAAACGTTTCTTTATGAATTTATTTAGTGATTTTAGAAAGTAGCACCGACGCTGGAAAGCCTTGACCACGAAAATCATTTAACGGCCGACAACTTGAATTTGGTGCATTTGCGTGCAATGGTCCAAGAAGAAAAAATGTTCCCGACAATGAGAGCTTTCGATTGATATATAATTTAACTTATTTCGAAAAATTTGAAAAATCGCTATTTTTGAGATTATGGTTGCTAGACCCCTAAATTTGATACCAGCGACCAACTAGGTGTACTAACCTGCACCATTTGTGCCCAAACTTGACCTAAAGTCATCAATAATCGTGCGCAAATAGATAGTCTAACATTTTATAGGTCTGTGTTGCCGTAGCTCTAGGTTATTTGCCAAAAATCGGGAATTTCTTAAATTTTGCTAAAAATTGAGATTTCTGCGCCAGAGAAATCTCGAAATCGGACAGAGCTAACCAAGATCAATTGGTATCGTTCGAAATGTCTTGTCATAAGCTGTGATTTGTAGGAAGTAGAATTTTTAATTAGGGCTTACAGCTTTCAGAGTGTTTCATCAAACTTGCAGACGCCCAATTTTAACATTGCAAAACAGTCAAATTTGGCTGTTCGCCAACTTAAAAAACGAATTAAAAATTTTTGAAGGCCTAAATTAAAATTCTGCTTCCTACAAATCACCCTTCGAGATCGTATATATGACATAGGATGGTCGTTGAAGTGCTCCATTTTGTCGTTAGCGAGATTTCTCTGGCGCACGGAAAAAATCACCACTTTTTCTATTTCCTATGTTTAACACATACTGACATCAACTTTGAGGTGAAATAACTCGCCAACCGTAAGAGATTCGACCTTGATTTCAAAAACTCGTTAAAATATACCAATCGGACAACAAAATATGTGAAAATGAGCAAAATCGGAGATGGTCGAAAAATCGGCCAAAAATGGACCCCCCTCAAATCTTCTTAACTCTGAGCACAATGATACAGCTGAAGTGGTGGATCGAATCTCAGGAGGAGCATTGAAAACTAAAGTGTAAAAATCTTTTTGCAAAAATAACGAAACATGGATAAATAACAGTTTGAACTGCCCATGACGAATTTTACCAAAAAAACGAAAGCTAAAATCTTATAAACTGAGTTAGTCTTCAGTGAATCCTGATAGGAATCAGGATTAAGTTTCTGCCACTGAGGACCAAGTTAGTTCGTAGTTAACCTCGAGATTAACTTAACCTGATTTTATGCAACGGAATAACTGAGAATTATCAAGTTAACTCCGAGTTGACCTTTAGGTCAGCCACCGAGTTAACCTTCATTGGTGCAATGACTATTTTGTAAAACTGTTTCGTCGCTTTTTTGAACAGAAAAATATGACATGTGCACATTTTATTTCAATTCTAGACACTTTATTAATATTCTATTTATTTCAACGTATTATTATATGTATATATATACGTGTTGTATATCTCTTGTTGTTTGTAGATACTCCTCAGATTGTAGCTGAAGATGGACACGTTCAAATCTTGGATATGCTCAAGAAATTCCATCACGATATATTATCCTTTGAAAAGCTGTCCTGTCTAGACATTGAGCTTGCACAGAATTTTTCTCCTGCCACATTCTTTGGCTTGATTCTGTCGTATCCGGCGATTTACTGGGAATCCAACCCCTCAGCCCTTCATAATTGCCTCAATGATTTGACGCTAACTGTTTACAGTACTCTAACGCAAACTGGCGTAAAGTTGTGGTCGTTTTCTGTTCCACAGAATTTGGCAGACGACCCTGGAGTGAAATTTAAAATTGATTTGTGGGCATCCAGAACGGAAAGACTGGGATATGTTCGGAAGAAAGAGACAAGTACTTCTTCTGTTGTGATTTTGTAGAAAATTGTATTAAAATCTGCGATTGCTTACAGGCTAGTAGGTTAGTGTGATAGGCAGAACTGTATATTTTTCTCAGAATATGTATTAATTTTTCAGCTCCTTTATAAAGCGATAGACGGACAGTTTTCTGCTATTTAGTTGGTTGTTGTGCCTGACCTCGATCCACTAATGAGAGGATTCACTGTATTCTAAGTAGAATTGTGCCGTTAAGAAATATCCCGAACCTGTTGAACCAGCCGAGGGTTCAAGGATTTATGGTTATACTAAGGCAGACGCACAACTGTTCGTAACTTTCGCAAAACTTAACCGATTTAGTTCAAATTTGGTATGGATGCATTTGAATGCATTTCTGATCGATCTGAAGCAAAATCATAAAATTTTAAATTTTTAGGTTTTCCAATGGGGGACCATAAAGGGAACCAAAACATTTTTGTCTCCGATTTCGCTGAATAATCGCATACAGGAGTTTTCTGAGTCGCTGAACCCGAATCTGAAAACCGTTTCTAGCTCCAGCTTTTCGTTAGCCAGACATAAGCTAAAGTTTTAAGCTTAAAAGCTTGCTAACGAAAAGCTGGCTCGAAAAACGGTTTTAGATTCGTGTTCAGCGATCAAGAAAACCTCTGGCTCTGTATGCAACTTTTCAGCGAAATCAGAGATTTTTTGGTTCCCCTTGGAAAACTTCAAAAGTTAAAATTTTTAAAATTTTAAAATTTTGCGGCATGTCGATCAGAAATGTATTCAAACGCATCCATACCAAATTTTAACTAAATCGGTTAAGTTTTGTGAAAGTTACGCCAGGTGTGCGTCTGCCTTAGTATCGCCGGATTTATTACTACTTATTTGGGGCAACCGGATCTGGGCCAGGCTTGCAGTTCCAGCAACCGGGCCGCTTAAAGTCCCTTACGGAACCCTATTTCTCTTCGAAATCTGCATTACGCTATGCGTAAGTAGTGTATCTGCTCCGTGCTCTCCTATTCTAGATTTTTAGAATTATGCACTGGGCGGGCATTACTTGTGGCGGCAGTGGTTTAACTACACTTTCTATGATTGCTCTGGCTGACTTAATACCAATAATACTTAAAAATTATAAGAGTGACGCTAAGCAGCCTCTCTAATAGAGCAAAATCTAACGGTTGGCCCCAAATAAGCGGGATGTTTCGAGTCGACAAAACATAACTCGTTAAGTAGGGTATATCGAGGAATAGCCCTAGTTTTAATTTGTTGTTGATCATGCAATCAAGTGAGATGCTGCGCTACCATTTACCCTTTCCAAATGTGGATGCTTTTCTAACAGCTACTTAACTGATTGCTTTATGTTCTGTAGTACATTAGATACCGAAGGTAAACAGCAAATTGGATCGCATCAACTACTGTGGAGGACGGCTGCTTTAAATCGATAAGTTCCAGAGATTTTTATGGATTTCCTTAGATTATGATTTTGTGGCTTCGTCAGTAGTTTAAATTACATTCCTAAAGTGTTAAATAGAAAACTTTTCTTGTTACAAACACAACCATAACTTTTCTAAACTCACCTTGCAATTGCAGAGCTGGAGTATATATCTTAAAATAATAATAACTGGAATTTCTCACTTTGGATTCAGAATTTAAACATTTCTAAAATTTCTAGAATTTTGCTGTGCAGTTTTAGATATATGTACTGCATTTGTATAGTTATCCCTTACTGCAGTTACAAGGTATTTACATGCAAAATAGGTATGGCTTTCTGCTATTTGACCACTACAATCAGTGGTGGACTTTGGTAGTGCCGAAAACTAATATTTCACATTACTATGGATGGACCAGCACACTTCCGCCAAGTATAAGGATGTGGATCATTTTATAACAATATTACTTCGAAACGGATTCAGCATGGAATCGATTCTCATAAGCTAACATGGTATGCTATAGGTATGGTATGTTATACCTACCTATCTGTCAGCCTACCTAGTTGCTATTGCCATGCGGGGGGCAGCTGCATTCGGAAAAACGAATGTAGTTGCCTTGGGAGTGACCGAAATAACCGTACGGTAGCTTGCTCGGGGATCACGTTTTCTGTCCGTGATCTTCTTCTCTCCGCCTCTTGACTGCGGTCTGCGGGGAGGACCACTTACAGGCCGCAGTGCGTACCTAATAGTGGTGGGCCACTAGTGATGTTTCAGTCACTGAAACTGAAACTGAAACTAGGTTTCAGTCTCTACATGTTTCAGTTTTAGTCACTGAAACTGAAACTGAAACTGAAAGTATTTGGGAAAGTGGACTGAAACTGAAACTGAAACTGAAAAGATTTAAACTGTCCGACTGAAACTGAAACTGAAACTGAAACTAAATTCGAAACTGAACTGAAACTATAACTGAAACTGAAACTATCCCAATTCTAGGACTGAAACTGAAACTGAAACTGAAACTAGTATAATCTGAAACCGTTTCAGTCCCAGCGTAAAACCTGAAGCTTTTTTTGCTCGCTGGAACTGAAACAGGTTTCAGTTCATGCTGAGACTGAAACTAAAGTCTGACCAAAAAATGTAGGGAGCGAAACTGTTTTGTTTATACTGAACTACCGGTACATTTTTGCTGCAGCAATGTATATATTTTCTGAACTGTCATGGCAAGAACTTTCTTTTGGTTGAAAAAATTTTTTAAAAAATTAAAATTCATCAAAAGAAGCCGATTTTTTAAGTTTTGAAAGATCAGAAGTAGTCAGGAACTAGCCGTTCGGGGGAAAATTAGCCCATGTCCCAAACATATTGAATCCCGAATATCAACTGATTTCGTCAAAAATTGCGATAGTTATTCAATTTTTTCTATTTTCAAAATCCTTTGATCTTTGCCGCTTTTCCAACTTTGACTGGCTATTACTCGCGACTCACTCAATCCAAAAATTTTTTAATTGGATTTTCAGGACCGCTTACGTGTCAGCTTTCATGTGATATATGTGGCTTTTCAAAATTTGAAAATCGATTTTTTCGAAAAATACCACTTTTTGACCCAAAATTTCGACAATATGAATCCAGCAAAAGTGGGTAAAAATAACATTGTCATAAAGCTTAATCTGAGCTGAATCCAACGATTTAAAGTTTTTGTGGCTACGGCTTAAATTGCCCCAGCAACGAATTTTTAAACAATTTCCTATTTCAGCTGATTCCTGACAAGTTGTGCTATATTGTGCATTGATTTGCCGCAAATAGTGTATTATAGCCAAAAACCGGCTAAAAAGCGAAATTGTTTAAAAATTCGATGCGGATGCAATATAAGTCGTAGCCACGAAAACTTTATATCGTTGGATTCAGCTCATATTAAACTTTATGAAAATATTATTTTTACCCACTTTTGCTGGATTCGCATTGTCGAAATTTTGGGTCAAAAAGTGGTATTTTTCGAAAAACCGATTTTCAAATTGTGAAAAACCACGTATATCACATGAAAGCTGACACGTAAGCGGTCCTGAAAATCCAATTAAAAAATTTTTGCATTGAGTGAGTCGCGAGTAATAGCCAGTCAAAGTTGGAAAAGCGGCAAAGATCAAAGGATTTTGAAAATCGAAAAAATTGAATAACTATCGCAATTTTTGACGAAATCAGCTGATATTCGGGATTCAATATGTTTGGGACATGGGCTAATTTTCCCCCAAACGGCTAGTTCCTGACTTCTACTGATCTTTCAAAACTTAAAAATTCGGCTTCTTTTGATGAATTTTAATTTTTTAAAAAATTTTTTTCAACCAAAAGAAAGTTCTTGCCGTGACGGTTCAGAAAATATATACATTGCTGCAGCAAAAATGTACCGGTAGTTCAGTATAAACAAAACAGTTTCGCTCCCTACATTTTTTGGTCAGACTTTAGTTTCAGTCTCTGCGTATAAAAGTCATTTCAGTCTCTGCGTATGCTTAAGTTCCTTGAAAAGGCTATTGCAAATGTTCCCATAATAGCTTTTCTTGCGAAAGATTGAATGTATGCGTCTAATTTTAGCATCATATTATATATTAGCAGTATATATATATATATATATATATATATATATATGTATGTATATATATATATATATTACTTTTAGATCATTTACTGTCAGCTTATCAGATAAACTAAGAAGTTGTGTTACAGTACAATTGCTTTAGGTATATAGTTTTTAAAGCATACGTGGCTGTGGCACCTCTACAATCTACGGCTTGAGAAGCAAAACATTCAGTTACAGCAATATACCATTATTTTCCTCAAAACCATTATATACGTTTTGAAGGGATGTTATGCTTTGAAGCAAATCACCAAAGCTGTTTTAGATAATTAATTAAAAAGAAAGTCAATGCAGCAAAGCAAGCAATTATTTCACAGCGGATCTTATATTTTATTTGTCTTTACTAAGAAAATGATTGTATAACCAAGGAATTGCAAGTAAAATATTATGAAATGAAGTTTAATTTATAACTGATATAGAAGCTTGGATATAAAAATAAGACTGCCCTTCAACAATTTTAAATACCAAGAGTACATAATAGATAAGAGTATGACAACAGGCAGGCTCTCTGTTATCAGAGCAAAAACTATGCTATGCGCGCTATCGGCTAACCCCCCCCACAAATTGACCCCCTCTCACACCGCCCCTATATGGGTACATAGTTCCAAACGGGGGTCGCTCACTCGCTTAGTATGTTTTCTACATGCATATGTTAAACATACACGCTTGCACCCTGTTCCCAAATTAGGCCTCGGTTAACTATAACGTGTAATTATGCAAAGCAGTGAGCGACCCCCGTTTGGACCCTGTACCCATATAGGGGCGGTGTGAGAGGGGGTCAATTTGTGGGGGGGGGTTAGCCGATAGCGCGCATAGCATAGTTTTTGCTCTGATAACAGAGAGCCTGCCTGTTGTCATACTCTTATCTATTATGTACTCTTGTAAATACCAAATAAATTTGGAAACTTAAATTTCAATCTTTTTGCTATGACTTCCTTTAACTGAAACTATTTTAATACTCGGACTGAAACTGAAACTATTTTGCCTTGCCGACTGAAACTGAAACTATTTTGCGTCACCGACTGAAACTGAAACTGAAACTGAAATTAATTTGGGATGGCGACTGAAACTGAAACTAAAACTGAAATTATTTTGGGATGACGACTGAAACTGAAACTGAAACTGAAATTATTTTTGGTATCCGACTGAAACTGAAACTGAAACTGAAAGTAGTTTAGGTTGCCGACTGAAACTGAAACTGAAACTGAAACTAAAATGGGTTACTGAAACAACACTATGGGCCACTTGCAAAAAAACAGCAGATTTTGATGCAAAATTTGTGTACAAGTGAGTGACTGTTTGTTTGCAATGATTCTGTCTTTTCTGGCTTAGAACCAGTTGTCCACCTGCCGAAAACAGACTGGTTAAACTCTGTGCCTGCAGGCCCACCAAAAATTAGTCAAAGTGAAGAACACTATGCTATTAATAGTCAAAGTTTGTTTGAAAGCTCATATAACCTCAACTCTTCTCAGTTACGCCAATTTTGTTTAGTTATTCCGTTCCGGCAGCCGGCAAGATGGGCTTTCGTGTCTGTTACTTCCTTCCGTGTTTCGTGCAGAAAATAGGATTCTTTTAACAATTTGTGCTAATGGTAGTACCCCCCCCCCAACTTGTACCAACAAACAAAGTCTTAGGGTATTTGTACTGGTTGAACCAATTTTACGCATTCCCGCGAGTTGTAGCTTTTGTCTTAACATGAGATATCTACTGGGTGTATCAGAAATTACTCCAAAACTGTTATTTTGTTTATTTCAGTAAGGAAAAAGTTGGGCGTGAGTGAACAAAATATTCTAAGCTATGTAAAAGTGAATTGCACTATTGCAAATCTGAAAGTAATAGTTACGTATTGGCACGCATGGCTGCTGGCGAAAACTTCCAATGCTAAATGCAAAATTTCTTTTAAAAAATCATCGTAAAAAGTTTTCAGCTAAAAATCAATTTTAATCGCTACCTGATTTTCAAGCACAACCTTATAGGCGGCAATTGTTTATATACTTGATTTTGTTTCTCCAAAGGACTCCTGCGTTTAGGCCTTTGGGTCTTGGCGCCAGGTGCTGTTAACTAAAATTGCGTAACTTTGCTTGCTGCGCGCAGCAACAAATATATATTCGTTTCAGCCGCACCAAATGTGCGTCGCAGGGAGTCAGCTTTTCTATAACAGATAGAAACATTTGTCTCTATATTCGCATTTTAGGCAGTCTTTAGCGTTTTGCCTGCATTGCTTAGCAAGAATAATGTTTCCCGTTAATTTGTTATAAGGTTTAAGATTACGCACACATGCTAACTACTTGTTACAACCTCCTATTAAATTTCCTTATAAGAAAGCTGAACAGTGCACAATAAACTAATTTAGATGAAATATTAACCCTTTCATCTATGCTGTATAGTTGTGGTAAACTCATAATGTATATTATTACATCTCTATGTGTAAGAATATAGTTAATGAGCAGTGAGCACTTAAATCCGCAGGGCCCTGTTGCACCAACCACTGATTACTGATTAATCAGTAATCAGTAATCAGTAATCAGTAAAATCTGTTGCACCAACTTTACTGATTGCAATCAGTAATCAGTAAATAATCAGTGAATAATCAGTGAATAATCAGTAAGTTGTTGCACCAAACTTTTTCCTGAGTACAGATTACTGATTATTTTTGCTAAAATTTAATCTATTTTTGCTAAAATTTAATCAGTCTCCTTTACCATGATTACTGCACAATCAGTCTAATTTTTCAGTAATTAGGGGCAAATTTCGTGAACCCTTTCATTAATACTTAGTGAATACTTTGTTATCCGTTGAATTTCACCGGTTTTTAACAAATAAGCCTACTTCTGCTATAAATATGTGTTGTAGTAACTTTCCACTCTTGGTAAGCCAATAAGTACAGTTAGCACTAAAATCAATAAAAATGGATAAACTACCAAAAATTAAAAATAAACTATAAATTTCTAAAATGTAGTAGTAAAGCTGTAATTAGGTAGTCCGTTTTTGAGTTTCCGGGCCAGCAATATGCCACAATCAGCCGTATGTCCTACGTAATCAGTAATCAGTAAATGTATGGACGTTCATTTCTCATCTAATCAGTAATCAGTAAACATATATGAAGACGTGTTATTTCTCGTGTAATCAGTAATCAGTAATCAGCAATCAGTAATCAGTAGTCTTGTGCAACGGAAAATAACTTACTGATTACTGATTGCTTATTACTGATTACTGATTACTGATTACTGATTAAAAGTTGGTGCAACAGGGCCCAGCTGTTAAACGTTGATAGAAAATGATTTAAGATTTGCTTGAGCCAGTTGAGTCGGGTCGGGAAAATAGGATTTGGTGATTTTGTTCCAATTCGTTCCTTCATATGTACAGTCTCTTTATGACAGCTGTGGTACATAGCGGTCTAGCTTTCCTACCAAAATACCAAAATACCAAGTGATCATCCAACGAACTTGCATTATGCTTAGCTGTGGGCTACATAGTTGTCAATGCACGCGCACTCTTAGAAATGTTACAGTAGAAACTACCTACAGGAATTACTTTTGTAGATGATAAATACAAAATCTTTTGTAGAAATTGTAAGTTAAGTCTTGTAATTTCTACAGGCCATCGTTGGTAGTTCTTATCGGAAATACTTTGGTACAATGGATTACAACTTAGACTAGTATATATTCAATCCATACGAAACCTGTAGTTTTCACTGGTTTACAGGTTTACTCTACAAGTTGTTACTAGATGCGCTGATAACGCAAGCTGGTTATATAAGGACGACAGTGACCATAATTTTTAAAGACTGAAATTTTTTGAATGTTTACAAATTATCAGTCTTTTAACACCCCGTGGGGGATTTTTTGCAACGGCTGCTCCCTGCCGAGAATATTCGGGAGCGGCCGCCTCTCCCCGCACCTGTTCCCTCTTTTGGTCCAGTAAAAACAGATTGGTCCAGTAAAATTTATAGGTTTTGTCTTGTAAAAAGTACAGGTTTGGCATCTGATCTAGGATTGGCGAACAAAACAGCGATCGAACAAAACTACAGGTTTCCTCAGTATTTTCTACAGGAGATTCCTGTAGTATTCGAGAGACCGGTAAAATATATAAAAGTCATTTTTGTGGAAAATACAGGAAGCTCCGCTAGTGACTGACCGTACAGCAACACTTTTGTAGAAAACTACAAGAATTCCTGTAAATTCTACAGGAGTCTTTTTAAGAGTTCATAGCTGGATCTAAACAATGCACCAATTATAGACATACACAATTAGTATAGTTCATCGCTCCTTACGATACTAAAATACTTAACCCTAGTTCTTCTTTTACTACTCAATTATGTTTTAGATAAGTTTAAAATTTATTTTAGAGAGGTTCATACTTTATTGCTTTCATGCAGTTTTTTGTGTAAACAATTATGTGATTTTCATTTGCTTTCTAAATTTTTTCATCGAATACAATGACTACAGGGATCCTGATCACAAGCTTTTGCATTATAGGTAGGTTATTAATTTTAAAGACATAATTTTTTTGAAGACATAATAAAACACAAATATATTAAGTGTAACATACATAGGTATCTGTGGAGGTGAGATAGTTGCTCACAAGAATTGCATTTTGTGTTTAAGATCAATTTAAGGTGGGACTTATCCAATTCAGTTGCAATCTGTAGCTTAAATCGGTTGTTTGCCAAATTTTGAAAAACATTGTGACGTTTTCATACTGAAGTTAAGTTCATTCATCAAACAGTAAATCAGTGACACTGTATGAAGCTAAAAAAATAAAATTTGAAATTCCGTCTGTCAACCAGAGGGCAGTAGGGAACCTACTTAAAACAAATCTCCCTTATCGAAATTCTGAGCACAGAATAGTAATTGCCATTTTGTAGTTGTCATTTTCAGGGTTTAGCTACATTTCAGCATTAAACATGTGAAATTTTTTTAGGTATTTCATGGGCGTCGCAATGGAGTTACGATAAGAATGACATAAGAGGTAAAATAGGGTTTCGTAGGTAAAGTTGTGCCTTATGAAGTTGACACTAAAAAATCTAGTTTTAATCTGAAACTGAACAAATTTAGACCCTAAAAAGGAAATATGGCGATGAAACTGGTATGTAATTAAAAGGAACTAAAAGTGAAAATAAAGATGCATTCACTGGAAATGAAACTGAAGCTGAAACTGCAGTAAATTTAGAGCCTAAATTGGACACGGAACAGCTTCAGCTCCCACTGCAGGGGAGACAAACTTTCAAAGCAAACAAACTTACCCTCATTTCAACCCGGGTTGAAATCTCAACCCTCCTTACTGAGGAGAGTTGAGATTCACCTGTTTCAACTCAAAATCAACCCAAATTCAATAAAAACACTGGGTTGGAACTTGGAACTCAACCCCAATTTCAACCTCAACCTTAGTATTTCAACCCGGGTTTAGTCAACCCGATTTTGATAACATGGGGTCGAAATTTTCAACCCTTATAACCCAGGTTGAGGTTTCAACCCGGGTTGAGATGCTTGATAACATCGGCCCCTGGTGACAACGCGTTGGGACGATTTCGTTGTGACAACGCAATGGTAAACATAGCTTTGGTTCAACAGCAAGTGTACGTTGTCTGATCTGTTGTCACATGTAACCACTAGTTGTCACGAGTGACAACTATGGGAGACAACTGCCGTTGTCACAACGCGTTGTTACAAGTTTGTCAAGTGTAAACACGGCTTTTTATTAGCTACATTTTGCGTAGCAAGCAGCTGTATATTTCCTCGTTAGCTATACACAACATTCATATATACGAGTATATTCCTCATTCCAAAACGACATTCATTCAAATTTGGATATTTTAACTGCATTTTCGGAAACTATTTACTTGAAAGAAATATGAAACTTGTCAAAGAAATAAACAAGTTGGCCCCAAAAGGGGCAATGTTCCTAGACCTGTTATCATTCAAATGCGAGAATTGTCTTTAAACTTTGCTCCGTTAAACGCTAGAAGCTGCAGAAATTGCAGCATCTGTGACATTCTACAGTTTCTATTGACTTCCCTTTTTTATTTTGATACCAAAATACTGGTATCCTCTGAAATGTCTTACCTTTTTGTGTCTTATTTCCGTCAGCATACAGAAACACAATGCAATAGGTATGCTGATACAGATCACTTTCCATTCCAAATAGATAAATAAGTAAACAAAACATTTCAGTACTAAATTTTATCACTGGTCATACTTCTGCGAACTTGTTTCTCGCTGAACTACATCAACAATAGTTAGAACTGCTTGCCATACCATGTTTGGGCCGAACTTATGGAGTCCAGCTCAAGCAGTTATATATTCTTACCTAACGCACCCATGTGCAGCTCCCAATCTGCACTGGTGCTCAAAAAACTGCAACATTTTAGATTGCTGACAGTTGAAGACTGCGTGAAGTCCTGTGAATTCAGCTGCTTAAATAGTTTCTAAGCCCAATTTGCATAATCTGCATACAAAAAATCCACCTAAGCTAGCCCTTCGTTGAAGATAGACTTCTGAATAGAGAAATGACTCACAATGCACTCAACATAGTAGATTCCTGTTTATACATTCCTGCTCCAGCAAAAACAAGTAGGCCCCGAAAGGTGTAGTATTCCTTAGTAGACCTGTTATTATTCAATCACAATTGAATTTATTTGTTATTGAAAACTGAGGTCTGGTTGCAATTTTCGATTGGGGATTTCTGATAAGTGAAATCCCGTGTCTACTAGTGTGAGCAAAAGTACATAATAGATAAGAGTAAGAAACTCTTAAACTACTATGTACTGAACATGCTAGGCATGCTCGGTTCATTAACTCGGGACCCCCCCGTAACTTCCGGGTGGGGGGGTCCCACTTTGCACTAAATACACGCTTTCATATAAGCGTGTGTCTGCTCGCTGATTGGCCCATTAGCCTAAGACTTATGGTAGGTAATTTATTAGTTATTTTTATTAATTAATTATAACTTTAATTAGGTTAATGCAATTAAAAAACTAATTCGACAACTGTAGCATTTTTTCTGCTCTTTTCAATGATATAAAAATTGTTGCACAATAGAAAAATTCGAAGGAATGTAATCTGCAACAATTTTTATATCATTAAAAAGAGCAGAAAAAATGGTACAAAGTTGTCTGATTAGTTTTTTAATTGCATTATCCTAATTAAAGTTATAATTAATTAATTAAAATAACTAATAAATTACCTAAAGTAAGCCTTAGGCTAGTGGACCAATCAACAAGCAGACACACGCTTATATGAAAGCGTGTAAGTAGTGCTAAGTGGGACCCCCCCGGAAACCGGGGGGTCCCGATTTAATGAACCGAGCATACCTAGCATGATTTGTACATGTTAGTGTAGGAGTTTCATACTCTTATATTATGTACTCTTGGTGTGAGCCTGGTAACTACGAGACTGCTCGTAAATGCAAGCAGGCTACATACTAACTATTCACCTACCTAATCCTAGTGCACCTAGGTGTAGCTCCCAAGCTACACTGGTGCTCAAAAATGTGCAACCATGTTGATTGCAAACAGCCGAAGACTGCGTAAAGACTGTCCATCTGGCTGCTTAAATAGGAGCTGCCAAATCTAATTTGCATATTGTCTCTCAAAAAACAGCCCTAAGCTAACCCTGTGTTGAAGATAAGACTTCTTAATGGAGAAATGATTCATACTGCAATGGACATACTAAAACTCTTTTTATACATTCCGCTCCAGCAGGAATACTAAAAACTTTATTTCCAGTATATGTATGCCTGAGCATGTTTTGCTGAAATGTTTTGCTGTTTTGAAGATTCTGTTTAAAAGGCGCTGTCTCTCTTTCCCAGTATTATCGCATAGTTATTTATCGAAACAGTTTACTCGAAAACAGTAAAGCTAAAAGTAAACTTTTTATGTATGCTGTGCAACAAATTATCTAATGAAGTAGATTCAAAGTAAGCCAAAAACATTACAGAAAACTTTAAACCAATTGGTTATTATCGTTTTATTCCAATTGTTTTGCAGCATTGCTTTGTTATTTTGATTGTATAAGCCTGGCAGGGGACCTGCACCAAATGTTATATAATGCAAAATTTGTAACTACAAACTTTGCACTTGGAACCGGGAACCGGAAGCTTGCACTTGGAACCGGGAACCGGAAGCTGGAACCGGAACCGGTACCTTAGAACCGAACGCGGAACCAGTTTTGAAAATTGGAACCGGTCCCACCTCTACCTACAATAACTTCATTTAACCATGAGCGACATTTCAAAACAATGCCGGTGCAAAAATTTGAGTTTTTGAGAAATTAGCTTTAATCCGCCAGAACTTTTACTATGGTCAGCCTCATACACAGACAAACTTACAGTTCTTCGAATTGTCTCACCTACACTTTGCCCTTGAGAGTATTGTTAGAGTATAGAGTATAGTATAAGAGGATAAGATTTCGACAGCATCAACAGCGCTGGTCCGTCAGTCAATTACTGACCATTTGTACTCTTACCTACAAGACATAATATACCCAACGGAGAGCTCTCTACCTGAATCTCTGCCTCAGCACAGCAACGAAGACGTAAAATTCTGAAAATGGCAACCAGATTCTCTCATAAGGTAATTCTCTCAATACATGCAAGGAGTTGGAAAGCACAATTACGAAAAATCATACCAACTTAAAATGCGTCCCTGATGTGGTGCAACCTCGCAGTAAAATGGGTGAGCCGTGAATAAATTCTCTCACTTTGCCAACGGGTGTTTCATCCCATCTGAATCGAAAAACCCAATTGTGGAGGCTATATGAGCACGATAGGTCGGGTTGTAGCTGAATTAAACACAATGCCCAAGCACATCGCATTACAAGTTTACAACAGAATGGCATATATAAAACAGAACTTATAACATTGTGTAGTTAATTTCTGTCATAACAGGCAAACGGGACAGCTTTCATAGGTAAGCCAACTGCAAAACTCAACTTTTTTTAAAAAGCAAAAATGATTGTTTCTTCATATAGGACCTGACATGTGGAAGTCTATATCGGCGAGCTGTGGAGGTGAACGACAAAGTCCGATCGACATAATCACTAAAGATGCCAGTCTACGAAGCTATGATGAGAGTAATCTAACCTTTGTTGGATACGACAAAGAGTTGACCGGACTACGAGTACGGAACAATGGACACACAGGTACGGGATATACTTAGTTAACTGTAACTAAGGTTTTCGCGGAGGGAGCAGCAACTATATAGATCTGTGCTCTTCTCAGCACTCCGTGAAGTAATTGCCAGTTATTGTTTGCAGACTAGGAGGTTCTAATTACAGTAGAGCGCAATCTTCACATTAAATTTACTTTAAACATAAGATGAAGCAAAAGGTAATTAACACTAGCACATAACACAGTACCAAAGCTAAAGCATAATGAAAGTCAATACGTTAGGCGGCAGTCGGAAATGTCTTCGACTTGTTAAGCTTGGAATATGCTCGAAACATTAAGGCTAAAATTTCGGTGGGGGCTTCTCAGCGTGTAAACATGCTACGCTGACATTTTTCAAAAACGGACGTTTTTGACAAATTAAATACGATAACTTGAGCTAGGAACGTCTTACAGTGATAACTTTTATATCATTATTTTGCGTAGAATGAGATCATTTCAACGATATAAAAATTATGTAGCTCTGGCAGCAACGTAACTCATTTTGAAGAAATGATTAAATTCCTAAAATTTTCATGGAAAGGACGTTTTCTTGCCAGATTTGTAAAAGACAGCCAGTACCGAGCTATATAATTTTTATATCGTTAAAAATATCTCATTCTACGCAACATAATGATATAAAAATTATCGCTGTACGACTTTCCCAGGACAAGTTATAGTGTTTAATTTGTCGAAAATTCCCGTTTTTGAAAAATGTCAACGTAGCATCGCTGAGAACCCCCCTCGAGATTTTGGCCTTAAATGTTTCGAGCATATTGCAAGCTTATCACACTAGGAAGGATCGAGTGTCTCACTTCTTCCTTTCATAGACTCTTGCTAGAACGAAGAAACGGAGAAAAACATCAATTAAATTTTGGTTAACTGAAAATTCTTCAGTACGTAAATTTTTACTGTTTTGATCAGCCTTGTTAGCAGTAATAACTTTCCTGACTTTATTGTGAAAAATTTTGCAGAAATGGTTAGTCTTGGAAAAATAATCTAAAATTCGTCCGTTTCAACGTTCATTTGCCCATTTTTTTAACTCTCAAATGCTCCGTCGTCTGCCGCAGCCCTCCGCAGAAGCACGTACAATGAAGAGAACAGAAACAGCAACAGCAACAGCAACAGGAAGTTTATCTGTTTTTCCTTTATCCGCTTTTCCTTTGCTCCATTGCTCCGTTCAAGCATGAGCCGGGAAAATGGAGAAATTGTCCGATTCTCCGAGTATCCGTTCGTCCGTTTCTCCGTTGCTCTGTCGGAGCATGAACCGGACAGACATTTAGTTTTTGCACTGATTTGCATTTATACATTTCTTGTTTAGTAGTGATTGACATTGGTGATGACTACGATCTAAGAATCTATGGTGAGGATTTGCCATCCTGGTATCGATTGCTCCAGTTTCATTTTCACTGGAGCGAGGATGATGACCATGGGTCAGAGCATGCAATAAATGGAGAACATTATCCCATGGAGGTATGTATATGTATATGTCACAATCACCCCTTCAGTTCTATTTAGCGCATGTCTCAGTTTGCAGATAGTTGCGCATATGTTACGTACCGTATGAATATATGAGCACAATTTTGTACCGTATTATAGTTTTCTGTACCATACTAAACGGTACGTCCCGTATTATATTGTATGCTTAGCTTTTGTACCATATGTCTGTGATCTAGAGTTCGCTCCTGTTGCGTCCAAGCTTTATTTGAGTATTTATTTCATTTCGGCTTTTGACAGTGGTGGTCTCGTATGAGATCTCAAAGCTAGCAGTTGTCGCAAATGAGCAATACGTAATGAAACGAAGCAT
>JASAND010016244.1:0-28656 GCA_030248195.1 Trissonchulus latispiculum
GTGCTACGTTTCACTGCAATTGCTGGTATTTAACTGTGGACAGGTACCTTAGTGCGATGACAGATGCCTACAGTCAAAAAATGGCAAATTTTCAAATTTTTCAAATATAGCCAAATTTTATATCAAATTGAAGCTCTCCATGTCCTGAACATTTTATGCTTCTTAGACTGATTCTCTACAAAGCATTATGAGAAAGTTAAAGCGCATTAAAGTTTTAAGTAAATAACAGTCGGAAGGAGTTTGATCAAATGGTTCAAACGCCGTTTTTCGCTAGTAACATAGCGTATCATTGTCATTTGCACAGCGGCCAATAGCCCAAGATAGAGGCTTCAATTTTATGTATTGACCATACCGTAGCCTTTTTTCATCCTATGTGTACACGCCTTCAGAAGCTTTTGGTGAGCCATAGTGGCGTAAATACTAAGTTGCAGGGATTTGAACTGCAATATCTCTTAACTGGATTGAGCCTGGACTCTAAAAAGTTGTCTTGTTTTTGAACACATATGTGGGTATATCATATCCAAAAATGAGCGAAATTGGTTACTATAAAGTTTGGCAACCGGCGACCCCCCCCCCCCTCCGAGGCCATCTTTAGATCAAAATGGAACTTAACATTTTTCTCCTTTTGATTAATACAGTGAAACTAATTTTTTGGCTTCAAAAAGCGTAGTTTTTCAAATAAAAATATTGCAAAAAATTATAGGTTATGATTGCTTCCAGGAATAACATTCTTTAAAATACGTACAGTATAACTCCGTAACAAATTTAATTTTTTGCGGAAAGTTTGCGAACTTCGCAAAATTGTTAGCTAGCTAATTGGAGGGGTTTTCTCCATATCTACCAAAAATTGGCATTAAATTTTAATATCTAATTTGGAATCAAAGATTTGCTGTCTTCACGAACTTCACTAGGCTTTAGTGAAGTTCACATAGTTCTAAGAAATTTGCCGAGATTTTAGCAAACTTCGCGAAGATTTCGCAGAATTTTTCGCTAACTCCATAAGATGCTGGCGAACTTCGCTAAAATCTTCGCGATCTTCGCTAACATCTTGGTGAATTTCGCCAAATTTACCGAACTTTATGAGCAACAAATTTTGAGTCAAATTGAATTTTAAAATTTTGCCAATTTTTGTGTGGAAAAACCCCTCAAATTAACTAGCTGGCAAATTTCGCGAACTTCTCTAATTTAGCGAAATGTCGCTTACTTTACCGAACTTCTGGCACAAATTAACTTTGTTTCAAATATTTTCCTATGTATATGTTTTGTCAGTCGCAGTGGGAGAAGTAATAGGTGCAGGATTGACGTGCGCTATATACATTTCCACTTCTCTTGCCCTGTATTTTGTTTTCAGGCTAAGTCCAGGCTGTTGAGCGTCTTGGCCTGCGCCACCTTTATTCAATGATCTGCTACACCTTCTTTCTACAGCAGTCATCCAGTAATCCACGTCTGGCCAACGATTTGCTGAATTTTTCTCTCACTGCAACCTACAGTTCCAGTTCACCCGAGAGCAGTCTGTGTAACTTTTGCTGCTCTTTTCGCCAATCCGAGCTTTTGGAGCATCCTAAAATGGACTGGCTGGTTTTACAGTGGACCGTTAAGACACTCAACAGTACAATAGAAGACTGCGGTCAGCAATGGCTTTCACTGTCAGATTGTGATAACAATACTGTGGGTACAAGCTGTGCTCGAAACTACAGAAGTCAGAGCCTCCTCTGGAGTCTCAGATTTTGAAACTGATTAAGGCCATGCTGGCAGATCTTGACTCGTTTGGCTCGATACTGGATTCGGAATCAAACGCTGTTTCCTTGGCTAAGCTGAACTCTGATCTGTGGATTAGGATTTGCGGAGCTGCGAAACTTTTGGCCCAGATTCCACTGGAATTTGCGGATCCTGTTGTGAAATTGGGATTTGTTGGTAAGTGCCGTTGGTGTACGTAGTAACGGTTTAACGGTTTTTTGTTTAGAGCTAATCGTTTTGCATTATATATATTTGTTAACGTGCAGTACTAATGGATTTGATCCGGGTCCGTCTGGCTTACTTCTAGACCAAAATTTATTGGGGGGGTTCGAAGAAGCTTACCGAAAATGGGGGCATAGTTTTTAACAATTTTTTAGCAAATTGTTAGATATTTTTGCGTAAAAACTGCGAAAAATTGCTAAAAACAACTCATTTTCGGTGTTTTTAAACTAAAATAGCGAAAATTCAGTTTAAAATTCGGCGAAGCCGGAAAATTTTTCGAAAATTTATGGTAAAAATGGTGAATTTTGGCAATCCCTCAGTCCGAGGTTCGAATCCCCGCTGCCACAAGGCTTTCACAGATCCTCTTGAGCAAGGGACTAAGAACATATCTGTTGTAGTCATCATTCGAGGTGGCACTCCTGGCTCAAGAGCTGTGTATCCTGGGATGAGCACCGTCACCCTATACCCTGACAAGGGTAGGAGAATTCTCGGAGGGTTGCCTTTACCGTTTTTTTACCTGTGCTCAGTACAGCCATTTCTACCCTCCGAATAATCCCAATAATCAGTTTGTCTGGCTACAGCATCTTACAATCACTTTGCACACATATCCCATTAGCAGACAGTAGTTCTTTGCGGTTTCCGACTATATACACATTGTAGATTATATGGTTTTATCTTTTTGTAAGAATTACTTCCTTTTTTTCATTTTAATCTGTAATGGGGGTGTGAAATATGTAGAAGAGCTGTTGTACAGTGTTCAATTTGATCCAGCTTATGTTAGTGCAGGGCCCTTCACAAAAGGGCCACAATTAATCACGAAAGTTGACTAAAATCTCGGTCAAATTGGCTAAATCGAAGATTTGCAAAATGCGCCAATTTTGAGAGAGATTTTCCAGCTATCACGAAAATAACAATGTTCGGAAAAACTTGTAACTTCCGATTTGCCAATTTATCCTCGATTTTTACCAACTATTATTCTTCTCGTGTACAGGGTATATTATCTATATTTCCATTTTTGAATGTTTGAAGTACTTTCTTGTTTTAGCTGTCACTCTGATCTTGAACTATCTGTTAGATCGGATTTCTTCGGCATTGAAACCCAGAAAGCAAAGACCTCCCTACCCTAGCTGAACTATGCTACTGGATACTGTACCATTTTCTGAAGTGTCATCTTGATTGCGCTACCCAGCTGTCCAGTCTCCCACCTGCCAGCCTGCTGAGCCCTCTGAAAGCAATTTTTCGCTCCGCTTTGCTTATCTGCGGAAGTCCTGCTCCCAACCTTCGCTGTAGTGACTGTACAGGTCCAACTCCTCTACGTATGTTGGATGAAATCTTGCAGAAGTGTGCTGAAATTCTCCCGGTGGGCGAGTTCTGCTCGCAGCCTTCCTCTTCACGGAACTTGACTTTTGGCCCTACCACGATCTGTAGTGATGGCGAACGATTAGAAGATTTGCAGACGCTGTGTCTCCGGCATTTGGTTGATACTGCTGAAAAACTGCCAACTGAGAACTCTCTTGAGAGCGAGCAATTCGTTTGCCAGCTGGACGAAATTATAGACCGGCTGGCAGCGAAAAATTTAAACATCGATTTATTTCAAGTGCTGCCATTGTGTTTGCGTATTTTGCCTTTGTTTTCAGAAAATTCTGAAACCATTAAAAAGATTGATCTTTTGGTTTCCAAAACTTTTGATATTGTGACCGAAGATAAGATTACTGACTGTCAGGCTTGGCTCCATGCGGCGGAGTGTCTAATGACTGTCTGCAAATTGAGCACAAAACTGTTGGCACGTGGAATTGTTTTGCCTTGCAGTCACGCTGACGCTGCACAAATCATTGTGCAGCATTTGTGCAATTCACCGCACGATTTGCAGCTGGACTTTGCAAGCTCCGCTGCTGTGATTTCTGAGCAAAGTTATTTACCTGCTGAGCGGCCCCGACGCACTGGAATTGTTGCTCAGTTCTGAGTTGCCTGAATCTGAAGTCGCCGTAAGCTTTCGACTAGACTGTTTGAAGACGGTCCTGGACAGTGAAACCCTGTCAGCATTTCTGGTCGATTCGAAAGACACAAACTGTGCGGAAAGTCACAAATTTTTGTGCACTTTTCTGGTCAAACTGACCGATTGGATTTCTTCTGCATTGAATTTGCCCTCCCATTCTGAGTCTAAGCTTTTCCTGCTTCAGTCTGCCTATGCCTGCTTGCAGAGCCTTATTACTCGTCTTCCTAAGCTTGTAGCTTCGATCCTGACGATTTGACACTTTTGATGTAGTTATTGGTGTCCTTTTTGCTGATCAACCAGTCCCGTTGACTGCCGAGCCGACACGGCTGGCAGCTGTTTTTGCAGCACATATCACGTGACTGTGGCCGCTTGTGACTGAATTTATGCCTTACTCTCATCGTCAGGCTGGCGTGATCACTAATCTGGTTAGCCTGATGACACAGTTTGTGCTACAGCTGGCTTCTCAGCCAACCCAGAAAGCTGCGGCCGAACAGGCGGCTTATTCTTGTGCCCGACGTTTGGCTGAATTGTGGTGCCTGTTGGCTAGATTTGAGAAGGACTTTCAGAAACTGGCTCCCTACCTTGTTGCTGACTATGTTCATGCCTTAGTTCAGTATCCCTCCTTGGCGCCTGGGTGTAAGGTTATCATGTCACAGGGTTTGCATAAACTGTTTGATCTGTGTGATAAACATGCAATGGCTTTGCTGCAGAGCAATCTTGGGAGTGCAGACAGGGAGAAGTTAAAAGTATTGTACGATGAATATAGAAAATTCTATAAGTTTGATTTTAGTATTTGAATTTTATTTATTGATATATGTTGAATTTTTGTTTGTTTATACACTGTTATTGTTATTTGTTATTAAAATAAAATATTGTCATCATTTGTCTTAATATGCCTTAGTTAGCTAGTTTTGCATTTCTATTAAGGAATTGATGTTGAGCGTAGGAAACGCACTTAACAATTTTGGCCTTTTTTGAAATTTCTCAGTGAGGAATGTTTCTGTTCAGAATAGACCGTAAGTGTGGTGCGGGAACAGTTTATCCCTAGTTATTGCCCAAATTTCCTGGCGTGTGCTAAGGAAAGGAAGTTTGTGTCTATCGAATTATAAAAGAACGGTGTATGTAGGGAGTAGGCGAGAAATTAATGGAAATGTATTTTAGTAAAAGTCACTGCTTCAAATAACATTCGGATAGTGCGCTTAATGCACCTATGTACATGGATATCTGGATGTGAACAAATTGGTGCCTGTTTGTCACGAGCCAGAGTCACAGTTTAAACCCACGAATTCACAGGTTGCGAGGAAAGACAAACCTTACGGTTAAGGTTTCCACTCAAAATAATTTCTACTTCATTCACCCATCTGAAATAATCTGTTTCTTCAGTCGATGGATCCAATAGCTGTATTCACTGATCTAACTAAGTTGCAGCAGTGATACAGGATCTGGTGGTGATCAGGCAGTAAACTAATGATTATCACGGACGCCGCGGTTCCTTTTCTCGTGATCGTCGTTTTTTTCTGCAAAAATTTCTTTTATTTTCTTTTTTTCCTGTAATTTTCTGAAAATCGACAAAAATCTGACTAAAATTTAATCTTATTATTGTGGTAATTTCAAAAAAATTTTCCGGCTTCGCCAGAATATTATTTACTTAGTTTTCCAGTTCTGTTCTAGAATAGCGAAATCCAATCACACTTTTACTTAAGGTGGTGATTCCTTTTGGGCACATATTATTGGTTGACGGTCAAATCAAGATGAAACTTTCCGAAATAAGTTTATTTAACATTCTAACACTCTCCGCGCAATCCCGCTTCAAAAATTCGACGTCTCCGTTCAGGATGGTTTTTGTCAATTTTTTACAGTTTGCCTGTACAGCTATGATTATATTCATTTGAAAGATTTTGTTGAGCTCTACATTTTTGCTTTTTGACGTACCTTTCTAGATTTTCGCTATCGGTGAGATATAGTCGATTTTCCTATTTTGGCGAAAAAGTGTAAACGCCATTTTTCCAGAAATCGAAGAATCCGCCATTTCTTGTGCTACGTAGCCGTAAAATTAAACTACGGGTGTCAATTTGAAGGTCTCGTCGAGACCGATTATCCGTGACATTATAATCTAATTTCTACCCCGTACACTGCTATCATAGAAAATGTAGCTTTTGCAAAAACGACCAAATTTTTTCCAGCGATTGTGGAGCATTTACTATGCAAGCTAGATGGTTGCCACTAATTGGACGTGTTTTACACTAAAAACCCAGGGACCCTTTTTTAGTTGTCCCGACTGCTGCTTTCTAGCTAAAGTGGTCGCTTGCCAAAGTTGGGAAAAGTAGGCAAAATCCAGGTTGCGCATACATATTAGCTAATTTCTTTATAACGGAGGGTGGTTTCATAACTAAAAAATGGTCCCCAGCCATAATAGCATTTTTACTGTGGTCAAGGAGACGATGCTTCAAACGCGTCCGTATTTGCATTCTAACTAAGTAGCAGTTTGTTGCTCAAATTCACAAATTTTTGCTATAAAAACTTATGTGAATGTTTCAAAAAAATTGTTTGGCTATTTACAATGAAAAAATTTATATACAGATTTAGTCACGGTTCTATTCCAAAAACAAAAATTCTTTTAGGGGTTTGTGCCTTGTCTTCCCCCTGCAAGAAAAATCCGTCCCTGCAGAATCGCATTCCCTCCCCGGTATATGTGAAATCCTGGATGTGGCGGTATTGCAGGTGCGTGCGTGCACCACCTGTGGCAACATCACTTTCGGTTGAATGGGAATACTTGGAAAGCAAAAACTTGTGTGAAAAAGTGCTTAATCTGTATATTTTTTGCTCAGTAACGCCTGTAAAATTCCTATTTTTTCCTATTTTTTGTCGGCCAAATTTCTTTTTTCCTTTTTTTGGGTGAAAAATTCCCTTTTTATTTCCTTTTGTCTGAGAAACGTCGCGCGGCAGCCCTGGATTATTCACTCCTTTCTCAGCTGATTCTATGTCCTATTTCTTTAAGGTTTAATAGGTAGGGTAGGGTAGGATTAGACTTGGCTAACTAGCAGCCTGGAGCCAATTTCATAAACTTGCATTTGGACTTGTCTATACTTGACTTGAACTTTAGTGTTTCGTAAAAACGTTTCCTTCTATTTGCGGAAATTAGTTAAGCAAGTTGCCAAGCCTAAGAAATTGGAAACCCAAGTTCTAGTGGAAGTTTGTAAGCAACTGATTTTAAACGAAGAATGTTTGAAACCTCGTAAAAACTCAAAAATTTTGAAATTCGTAGTGTGCAACAACAGTGTCCCAATTAAAGAAGACAGAAAGTTGCACGCCACGCCCGAAAAATCATCTGGCACTTGGCAGACTCTAACACGTGTTCTCCTGCTTAAGACGTAGTTCGCAGTAGACTCTCTAACCAACTGTGCCACGCGTGCTTCAATGGAATGAGCTGCAGCCGAAATTCGAATCTAATGAGTACAACTTCCAATTTACTGGTGCACAAGTTGAAGTTCAGTGTTTCATGAAACTTTCTTTCCACTTGCTGAAATGAGCTAAGCAAGTTGACAGACTTGAGAACTTGTAAACGCAAGGTAGAGTGGAAGTTTGCGAGTAGTTGATTTTAAAATTTTGGCCAATATTTAAAAATAAAAAGTTTAAAAACGAAAAAACTTGTTTAAGATTGTCCAACGACAATATCCCAAAGAGTCTTTGTACAGACATTTTTCGAAAAAATATTAATAATAGAATAATTTATAGCAAGTTTTGATGTATGTAGTGGTTCAGTGAAAATTTACTCTACTACTTGCACCGCAAGTGCAAATTTCAAGTTAATGTATTGAGCACTTTTATGCAACTGAATCTTAAATCTAAAAATCTGAATCAGATTTTTTCTGTTGTTTTATCGATTGTCCATCCCTGGGGTTGGAGAGCTATATATTGCTTTTTCAACTTTGACTAAGATTAAGACTTCTCCTGAGTAATAAACATAAATTACTTTTCCTGTTCCAGCTTTATCATGACGTAAAGAACTGTATTTCCGGAATTTTCTTAAACAATGGCAGGATACTATGGCGATGAAGGATTGGAGGATCTGTCGTCACGTGGCAGCTTTGAAGGCCCTCCGCCCCCTTTGCCCCTGGGCAGCTATGAATGGAAGGACATTACGGAGGATTTTCAGGAGGCGGCCGAATGGCTCAAGCTGGGCGAACTGGTTCACGGGGAGCACTTTTCCCTGTTTGAGGGAATGTCCGCCATCGAGCTGATGGATCCCAAAATGGACGCTGGGATGCAGCAAAGCTGTAATCTGGAATTTGATGATGCAGTTCGGGAGGGAAAGTTGAAGATCACGGATCTGGGCTGGGCTGAACTGATTGCCATAATTGATGGTTCAGTTGCTTGCATGGTAAGCCGGCCAATTTTTTGGCAATTTTGTCACAAAATTTACACACTGTTGTTGCACCTCTAGAGAGACGTGCTTACGTAGTTTGATGTAAGTACACATGTGTAGTGCATGGCCATCTCAGTTATTTTATGTGCCTTAGTTTTTGTGCATTTTTGATAGATGAAGTTTGACTCGAGGCACCCACGACATGATGTATATAAATTGTAAATTGTTAATAGGCTAACAAACGAGTCCCTAAAGGCAATGTGCTACAAAGTATGATGTTTTGTTTCAAACCTTCTGATTTAGGTAACCTGGTTGGAAGGACACTCTTTGGCGCAAACACTTTTCACCAGTCTGTATCTGCACAAGCCAGCCAACATTCAAGATGTGATGCTGAGAGCTTTCTCGCTTGGCCTTCTTCGATTTGTCAGTCTCTGTAAAGATATCATCTTACGAGCTGGTGTTTGGGAAGAGGTACTCACCTTTACTGTATTGCAGTAGTGACTACGTTTGTAACTGGGCTTTTTAGGCAAAAATAGATGGGGACGCCACCCTCCCCCCAGTACTAAAAGTGAGGGACGGAAAATAAAATGCTAAAAATGAATTATATACAAGTAGTATACATAAGCAGCTTTAACTAAGCTAAGACGTGCTCAAAAATTAAGTTTAAGTACCAGAATTAAGGTTCTAAAATAAGTACCAAAACGTTCTAAAACAATTTTGGAAATTTTGATTAAAGATCCAAAAATTTGGCCAATTTTAGGCACCCTAGGGGGTGAGTGGTGGAATCACTATAACATTGGAGTACCAAAACGTGCCCCCTTAGTTAAAAACCCCAGTGTAAACTAAGAATAAGGGTTGGGGTGTGGGGCTCCCATAAACAGCTTTCCCCTTCCAAAATCCCCCCCCTGAAGTGGGTCCTCCTTTTAGTACCGACTTTTGCCTGAAAAAATAGTCCAAAAGGCCAAATTGTCAAAAAGTTTAAAGTTTCCGGCCTCGCCGGAGACCTTTAGTCGATTTTTTCGTATTTAAGCACTAAATCCGCTTATTTTGCGCTAAAAACGAATTTTTTGGCTATTACTACGAAAATAGCTCAATTTTTATCATGTTTTTAAAAAACATTTTGAAAAATTTTCGCCCCCGCCCCAGGGTATTTTTACCCGAAAATTCCTTTCCCCCCTCCGAAATCGCCGTCCCTCGGGGATTTTTGGCTTCCCGTTCAATGAGGACTGCATTTTTGCCAAAATGTGCAAACTTTCAAGAATGTTCCGGCTTCGCGGGAGATTTTTTCTTAAAAATAGCTATTAAGTTTTAGCTAAGACCTGGCATATTTGAGAACTTTTTGCGTTTCTACGGGCTAAATATATACGCCAAAAATACCAATTTTTGGCTCATGTTTGCAAAAGCTCGTCGACCCCCCTTCCCGAGAAAAAATACCCTGCCCCCAATAAAATGACTCTGCCGAGGGCCCCCCACCAAAGAGCCCTCCCACCAAAAGTTCCCTATAATAAGCCCAGGCTTATTGGCCCTAGCTAGAGAGTGACAAGCGTCAAAATATAATGTAAGGGCAAAGGGAGGCAAAAATTCATTGTGCAAAATAATCCCGTTTTCTATAAAGTAAAACTGCTGTATTTTTAACTACGATCGTAGATATCCAGAGCTTAGGCCTTCCACAAAGCCGATTTCTGTCAGAGTTATGTTGCATGAGATAGGGAAGAGCGCAATCTTGACATTTTTTGATACGCGTAACCAGTTATATTTTTGAATGCATCTTTTATTTGACTGTTCGTTTGTTTAGGAGGATTTCCAGTCAATGACTTATGGCTTTGATTTGGCTCATGGCCTAACCGATGCCAGAGCTGTAGCATTGCTCAAGGATGTTGAAGATGATCTCACCAGACGAATTAAAGTTGAAATTTAAAATATAAATTTTAAAAATTCAAGCAAGAATAATGTATGCGGCGAAGTTTGATTATTCTCTAGCAAATCATAGGTTAGGAGAGACAAAACTCTTCCCACTACTTTCACTTGTCATCGATATGTTCAAAGTTTCTACTTTTCGGACAGGCGTTTTGGCCGTTGTCCTTTGATTATTTTTACTTTATATTTATTGATGGTCTATTTTGAGGGTAATTGAGTGAATAGATCAATTTTGCATTGCATCTTATTGTTTTTGCATTACAGACCGCTACCAAGTCAACGCAGGCAGCTGAAAAGGATACAGATGTGGTGAGAAAATTGTTTGCTTTACCTAATCGATTTAGTTTTCGTACCGTCTTTTGACGTTCTAAGTCTCTTGCGTAGATGGGGTGGGATCAGAAGCAAACCGGAATGGATGTCTAATTTGAGTACGTGGCTCGTTTGCTCCCAAGCTTCCCTCGCAGTGAGTAGGCCGAACACATTACAAGAAGCAGGTAGATCTCATGGGGTTCCTTCTACCGTGAACTCAGCGTCCTACTCTTGACGATAAGTGAATTCAGGGTTGTCTAGTACCTGGGCTTATTCTAGTGGGGGGGGGGTTGGGGCCCCCCATAAACACCTCCCCCCAAAAATCGTCACCCCCCCCCCAAAAATCGCCCCCCCCAAAAGTGGGTGCCCCTTTTGGTACCAACTTTTGCCCTGAAAAAATCGCTCAGAAGGCCAAATTTTCAAACATTTTCCGGCTTCGCCGGAGATTTTTAGTCGATTTGTGCCTATTTAAGCGCTATTTTTGCACTAAAAGTGAACTTTTTTGGGGATTACTATAAAAACAGCGCTATTTTTAGCATGTTTTTAGAAACATTTTGAAAACTTTTCGCCCCCCCAAGAATGACTCGCCCCCCGAGGCCCCCCCAAAGAGACCCCCCCCAAGAAAATTTCCCTAGAATAAGCCCAGCGTGCACATCCACCAGCAAGGAAATACACGGGCTGACCAATTTAACGCCTCATCCGACCGGCTTAGCAGTGGCCTAAGTTTATTGTGCAAGAAAACAATGGAACGTCATTATGGCTAAGATGACTGGGAAGGTTTTTGGCCGCTGTCGGGGGTGAAATCTCATCGTTGCCCCGACCAAAGCTTGGCCTGGGCATTTTGGCTTATTTTAAGCCATAATTTATGGGAAGGGGCGCAAATTCTCGCTCGCCCCGCTTTTTTTTGTAAAAAACTAACTGCTATGAATAGATGAAAACTGACCAATTTTGGGTGTTTTTAAGCTAACATAGCGTAAATTTAGTTGCGTAAATTTAGTTTCTGGCATAGTGGAAATTTTCTGAAAATGTTTGATAATGGCAAAATTTTGACAACTGTTTGGGTTATGGGAGGGAGGTAGTAATTTGTGGGAGGGGGGCTTTTCGTAAGTCTGTCATGGGCAAAAGTTCTGTCTTAAAAAGGGAAAAATTTGTAAAATTGCTAAAGTTTGGCGATGGAGCTGACATAGACCTTGGGTCAGACCAGCGTGCATCCCTAGTCTTCATAAAACAGAAAAAAGGAAAGTGTAATGGCTCCCTCGCCCTACTAGCAGGGAAGGAAATCCTGAAAATACGGCAAGTTAAAATCCTGTGTCTAATATTAGTGTGAAAAGTAGCAGAAAAGCTGCCTTCTTTTCGGCATAGGCCAATAAATAAGTTTAAAAATGTTTTATTTCCCGCTTGAAAGTCCACATTTTCACTGAAAGAGGGGGGGGGGTGAGAAAATCTGAAAAAGGTAAGGAGACAAGGACGAGTGTAGGACCAGGGTTTTTTTTGAAAATCGGACCTGCGTAAATTTGGGTATTTTTGTTTTCGAGTGCGTATTTTTAATTTCGACTGCGTAAAATTACAAAAATCGCTTCTCAACGTTATAAAAGCTATAAACGCATTTAGCGTCGAATTAATGCTGTTTTTAAGAGTTTTAAACAACGTTAAGAATCTTAGTTCGAGTTTAAATTGCGCGCTCTCTCTGCGGTGTAAGAGTATGAATGAATAGGTGACGAAAAATAGATATGCAGGGGGTCTGGGGGGCGCAGCCCCCCAGAAGTAGAAGAAACTTTTAAATTTCGGAGTAAATTTGCTCTTAAAACTTTGACTTCTTTGCCTTGAACAGTTTAATATTTGGTTGGACAAATACAGTTACTCTTCCCTTGATTTGAACACATATATAAGATTTTAATTTATATACTATATCAAATCAAATAGAAAGAAAAGCATCGCATGGTACAACGTGGGCTTAGGCAGAAAGTATAATCAACTGTAGACGGAAGGAGAATCGAAGAGATATGCGGGGGGTCTGGGGGGCGGAAGCCCCCCAGAAGAAGCCAGAGCCTAAACAACGGTAAATTGTCTCAAGAAATTAATTTGGAGCACTCTAGAAATTCCTACTACCGAACTTTTCGGCTGCGTATTTTGGTGCGTATTTTTGTTTTTGACTGCGTATTTTTAAGCTCGACTGCGTAAATACGCAGTATTTTACGCAAAAAAACCGTGTGTAGGACAACCGTAAAAATGGGCCAAATCCCCGGTTGTGTATGTTTTTTGTTTTAGGAACTGGCTCAGCTGACTGCAGTCATGAATCGAGTGAAATTTTTGCGGCAGTTGTTTCTGTCTTTGCTTACTGTTACTACCAAAGACATGAAACACTTACCAGTAAGTGCTTGTCTTCTCACTTGAATTTTTTGGCTCTACGTTTTTTTACAAGTAGTGTGGGGAATAGGCTGTCTCATTTTTTTACAACTGTACTGGAGATATAGTCTTCCATAGAGTATCACCGTTATCAAATATGATGGAAGTTTCTTAAGCAGGTTCACCTCTTATCATAGGTACCTTTCAACCAACATTAAGTCTCTGCTCATTAAGTGCAGTAGTATATAGATAAAATAAGCAGGCGTTAGTTCGATTTTCTGGCCAAAATCGTGGGGGGAGTTGGGCACCTCTGAAGTGGTTAAGGAGTCATAGTTATGTTAAGTGGTAAATTGGCGATGTCAAATTGGTGTAAATGTACAGAAAATTGTTATAGATATGAACAGCAAATATAATTATAATTAAGACTAAAAAATAATAATACTCACCCTAATAAAAAATTGTTCTTCCCCCCCCCCCCCAAATCGCCAACCTACAAAAAGTGCATGCCCCTTTTGGTACCAATTTTTGCCTTTGAAAAATCAGAAATCCAAATTTTCGAAAATTTTCCAGCTTCCACGAGATTTTTAGTCGAGTTTTTGCCTATGTAAACGCTATTTTTGCACTAAAAGTGAACTTTTTAGCGATTACTATACAAATAGCGCAATTTAACATGTTTTTAGAAACATTTGGAAAAATCCTCCCCCTAAAGTGACTCGCCCCCGAACTCCCCCCCCCCCCCCAAGAGCCCCCCGAGAAAAATTACATACTTAAAAAAAATTATATGCTTAGAATAAGTCCAGAAGGAAGACATGCCTAATAAAATGCTCGATTTATGAATAATATTTGCCAACCACTCCGACGCGGTACCCGGCCACATGACTTCTTGCTTTCTTTGGTAAATTTTAATTTACTAAATAAACATAAAAGTGCTGAAAAGGGGAAATGCAAAAGTCGCCAAAAGCTGTAGGCAATGCCGCTAAAAGTTTAATCTTTGACGAAACAACTACAAGGTTTGCAACTCTGGTTGCCTCTAAGTAAGTGAGAAAGCCGAAGCAGTGGATGCTGGTGGGGGGGGGTCTGGCAGGGAAGCCCCCAAATTATGGGCGCTTCTTACTTCCTCAATAACACACCTGTTTTACTGCTGATGAGATGCTAGTTATTTTGTTTTCATTGTAGTTGAAATTAATAGTGTAAACGTACTATGTTTCATAAGTGTTCTTGTTTACTGATTTATCCGTTCGGCTTGTGAGTTAAGGTGCATTCATAGTTTCTGTCGCAAGCAGACGCGCGTCAACGCGCGTACGTACGCGTCTGCACGCGTTTGTGAGCATGAATTCGTTACAACTGATCTTAAACGGTTAAATCAGCATGCTACAGTCTGAGGCGTCGACGTGCATGCACCTTTAGTTTTGTTTCTCTGTTTGCCAGGCTGGTGCCAGAAGTGCCAACAATAATGCTACAAACTTGGAGGAAACCGTTCGTCTCCTTAGTCAGTCTGAACGTCTTCTGGACTCCCTGATTGAGACAGTCCCGCTGGGTGACGAATTTGTAACAGAAACCAAAGGTATTGACGAATCTGATCAAATATTAATAACCAACCTGCCTAACTGTCTAGTCTCACTACACTTTCTGTGTAAGCAGTTTACTTTACTTCCTTTCCTTTGGCAACACCAGGAATCAAACTAATCTTTAGCCATCCTCCGATCCGATCCATTTACGTGAAGTTTAGTCTTCATGGAGAAGTCAGTCTTATCAAGTCGTTAACTTGGGTTGAAGATACTATCTTCTGCAAAGGGTTGAGAACGTAACCACTTTCATTATTCAAACGTAACTTTGATTGAAAACTCCAGGGCATAATAAAATTATTTCAAGTTTAAGTCAGTTATTTGCAACCAGTGTCAATTTTCTTGAGGGTTTGAAGGAGTTTTACCATTCCGTCAGGAGCAGAGCCGCTTCTGTAAATACCGACTTTCTTGAATATTTCGTTCTTTACACCTGGATAGATCACTCTCGCAGAGCCTCCATAAAATCACTGGTGAGAGGAAAATAATTTGATCTCCGTAGCCTCGGAATGGAAAGCTTCGCTCTTTTGCGTGGCAACGGTTTTCCTGCTTGGGACCTCATTTGGGCTGCAATATTCGGGTCGGAAGCATACGTGTATTGGGGGGGGGGTGCACCTTCCCCCCCTCCACCAGAGGGTTCGCTCACCCCCCCCCCCGAATCAGAATCACTTAGGTCAACATGCCTTCTGTCCTGACCTTTTCCGATTCTTGGTTAGTGAACCGAACGTATCTGGGTCGGATTGAATTTTGCTGAAGGAAAGAAATTTTTAGCGTGCAAATTCCTGTGAAATCCGATATTTTGAAATTTTTGAAAATTTTCGAAATTTTATATTTCATAAAAATTTTCCTCTCATCGCCAGGAGTCTGAGAGTATAATGTTATCGGTCTCTGATGAAATTTAAATGCAGTGGAAGTGATCGCAGTTTTCTAAGCAAATTGTTAGTCAGACTTTAGTTGTGTTGTGCTTCTGTCAAACGTTTGTGGTTATACCTTTGGGAAGACAACTTTGATTAAATTGCTGTTTATCCTTATGCATAAAGCTACGCGCCTGTCGTGTGGTTGTTTCAGAGGAAGGCTGTGTCCTATTTCCTGGCTTTTCCCCCGGTATAACCCGTCACCTCTTGCCGCCCACGTTCCCTCGGCAAACCCAGATCTGTGGCAGACTGGAAGCCGTTCACTATCTGGGCCAGCTGCTTCAACGACTCCGTCTCATCTGTGCCCTTCCGGCCCAGGCCGGCTCATTTGATACCATTTTGGTAGGTCGACGTCTGGAGTAAGACGATGTTTGTCTTCTATTTAAAGCTGTACTGCGGCAAAGGAACCTGTTTTTTGAATGCTAAGACGGCATTATAAAGCAATGAGTTTCCAGCATGGTATCTTATTTAATCCTGGGTGGGGTGTGGAGTTGGTATTCCATTAGAAAACGTTTCCCTTTGGTTGGCACTAAAGATGGTTAATTCTGAAATTTTTTCATTGATTAGAGGCAGTTTTTTCTGTTAAACCCGGGTGTGGTTCGAGTTTTGGAATGATGTAGTCAGCTGTTACGGTTTCTGAGTATACAGCACTGCGTGGGCATAATTTTATGCGTTTCATTGCCAAGCAAATTTTAATATTTTACATATTGCTTGCTATCTGTTTATTTTTTCCACGTTGATGTTTTGCCTGATTTTAGGAATTTTTCCGCGACTTCAGTCTGCGTGAAACTTGTGTTCTGTCGCGATCTGTACTACAGGTGTGTATTAATGCTGTACCCAATTCCATGTTTAGTTTAAGTTCAAGACACTGCGAATAACGTTGACATTTGCAGAGCTAATTCTTATCGTATTCCATTACATTTTTGGGATGGTATTAGGACTGTGGTCTGTAGGCGCGCAGTCAAGATTTTGAATAGTCGGATTTAACATGGTCAGCTTTTGTTGCCACACTGCGCATTTCGCAAGAGACCAGAAATGGGGTGGATTGTTGTGTAGACCCCAAGATAAAATTTTTGTCTTCGCTTACGTTGTCAGCAGTCGGGTTCCACTTCTCCTAGCCAGTGCAGGGATCTGATGAGAGTGCCACCAAAACGTTGAGAATTTTTAAGTGGCTTGAACTTTCATGGTGTAAACATTTACAAATATTAGACGTATCTAATATGTCCTTGAAAATCTACATATTTTAGGGCTAGTTCTATTGGAAGCTAGATGAATTAAATTAAGCTTAAATCTGATTTTCTTGAGACGTAAAGAACACCAGATTTGTGAATTTCCCACGTTAATTGCATAACTTTCCTGAAAACAAATTTTCCTTAAACCAATTTTTTTTCAAACGGACGTGTCTTGCATGTGAAAAATGCTGCATGAAACAAATTGCATGTCATGTTTTACGTTGGTGTGTTTTGCTTATTTTTAGTTGGCCTACTTTCAAAGCGGGGACAAGCGTCTGGTTTTGGACAACCTGATGGAAAGTATGCGACAATTTATCATGCCTCCAACGCTGCAACCAAAGTATGTTTATTTTTGATTTTTTTCAGCAGGTCAGACCGTTTAATTTTTATAATATTTTGCCAATGAAAGTGATATATACGGCAAAGCTAGGAATATAATGTCTATCGTTTCGTCCCTTCCTTATCGCGGGTGTCTGATAAAATTTTTCAGACAATCAGTTACAGAGTTCATTTTGCTAACAATCCTTATTTTACAGTTTAGGTTTCAGAATTCAAAACGTCAATATCCTGAATGGGTTTGCTTTTTCAAGCTTTGACGGTTACACTTTCAGACTTTTTCCAGGCAGTTTGTGTCTTTTTTTTCAGCCGAACTTATAGTGCAGCTAGTCTGTACTAATTGGATATGGGGTTGTGAAGGTGACATAGAGATTTCTGTTTTAATTTATGTAATATCATGCAGGTTATGCGGAGTGTGCATATTTTAGGTGCCCGTCCCAGTTGACCTCTGACCCGGCCGCCATAGAACTGAGTCATGACTTCTTCAATGACTGTCGAGCCGTATTTGTGAGCATTCTACAGATCACTGGTCACAATCGGGCTCGTCAGCGTGATAAGCTGAAGACAGCGCTGTCTGATATGGCTCAGCTACAGGAAGAGGTATTATTTAATGCCCAGCACTATTGTATGCTGGGTTTGGGGTTTTCTATGTAGAAAATATTATTCCGGAAAAAATACGCTTTTCCAGCTCTTTTCCGTTTTTCTTCCAATGTTTGGATTTTTAAAGTTTTATTTCCGATAGCCACATTGACTTCTGATTGCTTTTAAGGAAATGAAAATATTTTAAGGAATTTGAACTTCTGAACATGTGTCTGTATTTTTACACTTGTCGATAACAGATATAAATATTATGCGAATGTTTCGAAAAATCAGAAAATTTTGACAACAATAGCCTAAGCCAAGGTCCACGTTGACCTTTAATTTTACTCTTGATTTTACCAAATTTCGAAAACTATCGAGAAGCTGCCTACATTTTACGGAGGCTGCGGAGCTACCCAAAAAGCCTGTTTTCCGGTATTTTTTCCTCGATTCCCGACCTTGTCTTTATGTTCAACAATTTGACTTACACTTTACCCTGTATTTACATCAAGCAAATGTTATTTCTCTATAACTTTACCCTGTATTGAAATATTCAGATTTTCAAAATAATATGAGCCACTAAGCCATAATTATTATTATCTTATTGAACAAAGGACTGCTGAAATGTTGATCAATATTTGGTGTGCTAGTTTTTTCAAACTGTCTTGATTGAATATTTGTTGAGTTCGTTCTGAAACCCAATAAAAATGACGCTTTCTGTCTCTTTTTTAGGCTGATAAGGTTGACGGTCATTATCATTCCCTGTTGACGCGCCTGGACCCTCAGCGCTCCCATTTGGCCTGTTTTGCTTCCTACATTTTGTATCACACACTTTGCCTGATGGAGCAATATTTAACCATACATTTTGAGCTTGAGCTTTATGCTGTTTATGAATATGTATTTATTTATTGGTATGTATATAATATTTATAAACAGGATATCTTTTTTGCAACTTATATAGGGAGCTTCTTCATGCACCTCCTTGTAAAACACTATACAATATTAATACAATATAAATCATAGGGGTCGCGGTAGCGACCCCTATAATATGAGTGAAAATGGTCGAATGACCGTGTAAAACAAGGCTGCGCAGAAGCTGCGCAGATTCCTGCGCAGATCCTGCGCAGATTATGTGCGCAAAAAATTGTATGTGTCGAGTTTAGTATGTGTGCGAAGTTTCATCCCCGTACCACTTTTCGTTAAAAAGTTGCGCCAAAAATCGCTTACGAGAGTGATGTTTTTTTTCCGGTTCTCCGCTTTGACGTCTGGTAAGGGGGTTTTGTAGCTTTAATAACAACAGTAGTAATAGGTCATAAAATGGTGTATAATTGGTGGGTGGAGTTTGAGGTTGTGGAGGTGGAGTTGGGGGGTGGAGTTTGGGGTTGTGGAGGAAATATTGGGGGGTGGAGTTTGGGGTTGTGGAGTTGGGGGGTGGAGTTTAGGGTTGTGGAGTTGGGGGGTGGAGTTTGGGGTTGTGGAATTGGGGGGAGGTTGTGGAGGAGGTGACCGGAACCACGGTCGACCCAAGGTCAAATTTCAAAGTTGACCCTTTTCGCCCGGAAAACTTTATCTAGGGGGTTTTCGGGGTCGGGGAATTCAAAAATGACCTCAGAATACCTTAGTTTTGCTCTATTTCTCAACCTCCGTGCTGACCCATGCCCGGAACCATGGTCGACCAAAGGTCAAATTTCAAAATTGTCCATTTTTGCCCGGAAAACTTTATCTAGGGGGTTTTCTGGGTCGGGGAATCCAAAAATGACCTTAGTTTTGCTCTATTTTTTAACCTCCGTGCTGACCCATGTCCGGAACCATGGGTGACCATAGGTCAAATTTCAAAATTGTCATTTTTCTCTCGAAAAACTTTACTTGGGGGTTTTCTAGGTCGTAGAATTCAAAAATGACCTTAGTTTTGCTCTATCTTGTAAGCTGCATGCTGTAAAGGACCCATAGCCGGAACCTCAGCCGACCAAAGGTCAAATTTCAAAATTGGTCAATTTCACCCGAAAAACTTTATCTAGGGGGTTTTCGTGGTCGGAGATTCTAAAAATGACCTCAGAATTTAGCTAGGATGAAAGCTCCGGCACCCATGACCGGAACCATGGCTTACCCTAGGTCAATTTTAAATTTGTTGGTTTTCAGCCAGAAAACTGTATCTAGAATCATGGCCTCAAATCTTACCCTTAACCTCCGTGTTGTAAGGGACTCAAACCGGAGCCGTGGCTTAAGGCTAGGCGTACCGTAAGCTAAAATTGTCCATTTTGACAAGGAAAACTATGTCTATGAAGTTTGTGGGGTCGGAGAATGTGGAATTGTCTTCTCAATTGGGCTCCTATGTTAGGCCCTGGGTCAAAACTGTCAGGAAAACTGTACCTTGGGGCAATTTGCTGTCGTAGAATTTGAAAATGGCCTCAAATCTTACCCTTAACCTCCGTGTTGTAAGGGACTCAAACCGGAACCGTGGCTTAAGGCTAGGCGTACCGTAAGCTAAAGTTGACCATTTTCGTCCGGAGAACTTTATCTAGGGTAGGTTTTCGAGGTCGTAGATTTGAAAACTTAATCAGATGTTAGCTACAAAGTAAGCTCCGCTCTGTAGCTGACCGAGAACTGGAACCACAGCCTATGTCACATTTCAAGGTTAACCATTTCTTTCGGGAAAACTTCATCAAGGGGCTTTTCAAGGCCTAGATTTCAGAAATGACCTCCGGATTAGCTAAAACGTAAGCTGCGGGGCCTATGGCTGACACTAGGCAAAATTGATCATTTGACTGGGAAAACGTTTTACGGTCTGACAATGATACTAGATCTTCGCAGGACGCGACCACTAGTGATTATTAACATGACCACTTTAGTAGCAAACAATGTGGATCTGCTACGACAAACCAGTGGCGAACGTGTGCCGTTACTACTGTAAACTAGTGACAAAACAAGTGAACGGCCCATACAGGCGGATGTCTTTTATTAGCAAAAAACACAGTACAACACTACAAAATCGCGAAAACCCTACACTAAAAATACTGTACAACAAAAATACTCTTCAAAAACACTGCACAACAAAATACTGTATAGTGGGAACAATGTTCATAGTGAAAATTAGCTAAAGCTAAGGTTAAAGTTAGGGCTCAAAAATGACTTCATTAACTGTGCGGCTCTGTGTCGGGAGCATGAACGTCTATACTGAAGCGTCATTCCGCTGTGAAACGTGCAGCATGGTACCCCTTCAACATCTGGAATATCATCAAAGGACGGGTAGCCCAACTCAGTGTCAAAAACAAGAATGTTCATATCGTTCCTTGCAAGGGCACGAAGCATCAGTCTGCGTGTCGTAGTCCCTTTTGTAACTATGGCTCTCACGTCACGAAGCTTCTCGCAAACTTTGTCCAGCACTTCCCATCTCGATGGTACAGTAGAACAAATAGTCCATGAAAGCCCGTTCGTTGCCTGGGCCTGGTAGAAGTCAGCCTGCTGACGGCATGTTAGCTGATGAAATGGCACTGGAGAGCGAATGTGATAGGTTTCTTGAACGATACTTTCGCAGGGTAGCAGTATATTCACTGTTAGTTCCATGAGAACTTGGCCCATTTTGTGAATACCGTCACAAACCATAGTAACAAAACCAAAAGAATCCATCGCTGCTGAACAGTGCACAAGTTAAAATGACAATAAAGATACGCTCTCTATACTTTAAACTGCCTCAGGGCATAACGACATGACTAAACATGTAATCACTTCAAACTAGATGAAACCGGTTTTTCTGATTATGACTAATGCGTCATCGCTTTAAACTAGACAGCGTAATCACTTCAAACCAGATAAAACCGGTTTTTCTGATTATGACTAATGCGTCATCACTTCAAACTAGTTAAAACCGGTTTTTAGAATTTTGACACATAGTCGTAAATACACTAGATGCAATAAGGCCTGTAGTAGTTGCAATTATCGTATAATCAGTTGTGCAACTACTGTTTTAAGCGTAGACGTATAAAAACTGTAACTCAAGCTGACATGGAGAATTTGAACAAGCACAGACCTATGGAATGTATAAAGTGCGGACGTAGATTTACTCGAAGATTTAACCTGAACAGACACATTCGTACCACAAACTGTAATAGGCAACAGGTAACTGCTAATTGTATTTAGCCAGTTTAGTAGTAGTTACAATGCACCTGATGTTTACATTCAACCGATGAAAAATCATACGTCCTGGGAACTGGCACAACAAACCGATAATTGTTGCTACTTAAAAATTACGATTAAGTTTGCAGTTAAGTTGCCTTTTTCAGTGCAGTGCGAAGCAACTGGAAGAAGACAGCTTCTCACCGCCAAAATCAACCAGCGACGATGAGCTTGATAACATTTATCACGAATACTGGTACCTTATTCGAACCCATCATCATATAGCCAAGCCACCGAAAAGTCAAGATCGTTACAACTATCGACTAACGACCATGAATTTGAAGGAAATAAAAGACTACTGCAAACAGATCTTCAAACGGCAAACCCGTGCGGGTAAATGGAGCATCTGTTTCGCATTTGTATTACGAAATGCTCTGACGGATGAACTGACATACTACTACGCCAGTGGTAATACCAATCTTTTGGAACGGCCAAGGCTTGTTGAGAATAAAGCTGAATTTGGTAAACTAATGGCTACATTGGACACGACTGATATTTTGGCGTGGGCCCGGCAACAAAGACTCGACTCAAAATATGTGGTGGAAAGAATCACAAATATAACAATTGTTATTGACAGACTGAATGACTATCCTATTATGTAAGCTTTTGTAGGTATGTTGTTTTGTAGTGTTGTGTTTTCCAATAAAGCTTTCCGCCACTAGCTGGCTTCAAGCGGAACCTTGTTGAGAGGTTTTGCAATGCTGATCTAGCCAAGACGAAAGGTTAGCACGTTATTATTATTGATTGTCCGGCACGCTGGTCCTTCACGTTAATAAGTGAAGGAGTCCAGGACGTGGGTATCTATGTGTTTGTTCCTCTCTATTGCTTTCCTGTAAGCATCGATAATGTTCTTCCCATGAGATTTCGTGCGCTGGATGTCTTTGATAATAGGGTCTTCTGCAAAAGTAATTGACTCAGCTATCTTATCCAACAGCATCTCGTTGAGACTTTTTCTGACTGACGTCCGCGATTGTTGATGTGCCAAGGCTGACGCGTCATCTTTTGAATAGCCGCGACTCTGATAATGGCCAAAAAGTTTGTTGATGACCGGCGCGTTTTCTGCGATTGCTTTTTCCTTCAGTTGTTCCCAAAATGATGATAGCCCCTCGTTCCGTATAGATGTCGTAGAATTGCTAGCCTCTGAACTTTGTGGATCACAGGATGTGCTGTCAGTAGCTGATTCTTCGTCGTTGTGGTCGTCGGACTCGTTAACCAGTAATGAATGATGAGCTAACTTTTTATGTCGATGTAAGCTTTGTCGATGCACATAGGGTTTGTCGCAAACGGTACAGTAATACATTATTTCTACCATAATGCTGTAGAAATAAGCCCCTTTATATTAATATTTGTGTCAGCCGTTGCTGACGACAAAAAGTAGGATATGGTTGAAAGTGGACAATCGCACGTACAAATGTCAGCTGGAAGATGACAAGTTTGGGAGTATTAAGTTAGTTAGAAACATTAGACAGCTCCGGAAATGTATAAGCTCGTAGATGAAACTAACTACACCTTGGACAGTGTGGAATGTTGGAGATTACAAGACAATATGCAAGCTTGGAAAGACAATGCAACCTTCGAGATGACAAAATCGAGGTATGCTGAGGTTCTGTCGTGTAAGCCACGAGAAGACAGAATCGAGATAAGCCTTAAAGACATGTAAGCTGCGAGATGACAAAATTGAGGTAAGCTTTAAAGACATGTACGCCACGAGACGACAAAATAGAGGTAAGCCTTAAAGACATGTAAGCGACGAGATGACAAAATTGAGGTAAGCCTTAAAGACGTGAAAGCCACGAGACGACAAAATAGAGGTAAGCCTTAAAGACATGTAAGCGACGAGATGACAAAATAGAGGTAAGCCTTAAAGACATGTAAGCTGCGAGATGACGTAAATGGGGTAAGCCCTGAAAACATGTAAGCCACAAGATGACAAAATCGAGGTAAGCCTTCAAAACGTGTATGCAACGAGATGACAATATCGAGGTAAGCCTTCAAAACTTGTAATTCGCGAGATGACAAAATAGAGGTAAGCCTTCAAAACAGAAAAGTGACAGAAATGATGGTTAGAACGGTTTAGAATGTTATGCAATAATGCCTGCACGAAACATCAGCTAATGAGATAGCAGGAAGCTGGTTGCAATTGAGGGGATAAGTGTAAATACGTGAGGTAAGAAAAATAAGCAACATAAGCGTCGAGATTAACGATGCATAACGCATTTGAGAAGGGTGAACTTTGAATGTAAGCAGTATGTCATCGTCATGCTGTCGTATGCTGTGTTGTTTGTCGTTGGGTTTGTGTTGTGGTATTATGTGTTTTAGGGTTTGTGTTATGTTGTCGTTGCATTATTGTGAGTAATTTGCGTTTGTGTAGTGTTGTTGCGTCCACTTGTTTTTTCGGTATGTTTGTTGCTGTTGCTACTGGCAGTGTTGTGGGTTTGTTGTTGTTGTTACTGTGTAGTATTGTGTCTTGTCTTCTATTGCTTTTGTCGTAGTGTGTTGCTGGATGTTGTGCAAGTAGCGTTGGCGTAGAAGCTGAAGTAGATGACCGATATGAGGTAACCATTAGAACGTGTAAGCAACGAGATGACATAAATGGGGTAAGCCTTAAAAACATGTAAGCAAGGTGATAATCGAAATGAAGTAAACTCTAAAACGTATAAGCTACGAGATGACAGAATTGCGGCAAGCCTTATATCTTTTAGGTCATTTGATCTGGATGCTGCATCCGCTAAGCACCTGCCGAGGCGATATTGCCTGCGGTCGAGAACAGAGAGTCAACAGACAGGGAAGCCCGAAACAGACAGGGAAGTCTAAATAACGCGTAAGCTCCCAGATGACAGAAGTGAAGTAAGCCTTAAAACGTATAAGCCCCGAGATGACACAAATGATCACATCACTGCGTAATCACGAGACAGCGCTGCAAACATGACACCACAATGGCAGTCATCTCTTTGTCCTCGTGTGGTTACGTAATTTCTGTCACCTTGTGTCTTGGACATTTAAAGTCTTACTTCATTTGTGTCATCTCGGGGCTTAAACGTTTTAAGGCTTACTTTACTTCTGTCTTCTCTTCTGTCGTCTCTCTGTTACTTTCTCTTCTCTGAGCTTACGCGTTATTTAGACTTCCCTGTCTGTTTCGGGCTTCCCTGTCTGTTGACTCTCTGTTCTCGACCGCAGGCAATATCGCCTCGGCAGGTGCTTAGCGGATGCAGCATCCAGATCAAATGACCTAAAAGATATAAGGCTTGCCGCAATTCTGTCATCTCGTAGCTTATACGTTTTAGAGTTTACTTCATTTCGATTATCACCTTGCTTACATGTTTTTAAGGCTTACCCCATTTATGTCATCTCGTTGCTTACACGTTCTAATGGTTACCTCATATCGATCATCTACTTCAGCTTCTACGCCAACGCTACTTGCACAACATCCAGCAACACACTACGACAAAAGCAATAGAAGACACAATACTACACAGTAACAACAACAACAAACCCACAACACTGCCAGTAGTAACAGCAACAAACATACCGAAAAAACAAGTGGACGACAACAACACTACACAAACGCAAATTACTCACAATAATGCAACGACAACATAACACAAACCCTAAAACACATAATACCACAACACAAACCCAACGACAAACAACACAGCATACGACAGCATGACGATGACATACGGCTTACATTCAAAGTTCACCCTTCTCAAATGCGTTATGCATCGTTAATCTCGACGCTTATGTTGCTTATTTTTCTTACCTCACGTATTTACACTTATCCCCTCAATTGCAACCAGCTTCCTGCTATCTCATTAGCTGATGTTTCGTGCAGGCATTATTGCATAACATTCTTAACCGTTCTAACCATCATTTCTGTCACCTTTCTGTTTTGAAGGCTTACCTCTATTTTGTCATCTCGCGGATTACAAGTTTTTAAGGCTTACCTCGATATTGTCATCTCGTTGCATACACGTTTTGAAGGCTTACCTCGATTTTGTCATCTTGTGGCTTACATGTTTTCTAGGCTTACCCCATTTATGTCATCTCGCAGCTTACATGTCTTTAAGGCTTACCTAAATTTTGTCATCTCGTCGCTTACATGTCTTTAAGACTTACCTCTATTTTGTCGTCTCGTGGCTTACATGTCTTTAAAGCTTACCTCAATTTTGTCATCTCGCAGCTTACATGTCTTTAAGGCTTATCTCGATTCTGTCTTCTCGTGGCTTACACGTCAGAACATCAGCATACCTCGATATTTTCATCTCGAAGGTTGCATTGTCTTTCCAAGCTTGCATATTGTCTTGTAATCTCCAAGATTCCACACTGTCCAAGGTGTACTTAGTTCATCTACGAGCTTATACATTTCCGGAGCTGTCTAATGTTTCTAACTAACTTAATACTCCCAAACTTGTCATCTTCCAGCTGACATTTGTACGTGCGATTGTCCACTTTCAACCATATCCTACTTTTTGTCGTCAGCAACGGCTGACACAAATATTAATATAAAGGGGCTTATTTCTACAGCATTATGGTAGAAATAATGTATTACTGTACCGTTTGCGACAAACCCTATGTGCATCGACAAAGCTTACATCGACATAAAAAGTTAGCTCATCATTCATTACTGGTTAACGAGTCCGACGACCACAACGACGAAGAATCAGCTACTGACAGCACATCCTGTGATTCACAAAGTTCAGAGGCTAGCAATTCTACGACATCTATACGGAACGAGGGGCTATCATCATTTTGGGAACAACTGAAGGAAAAAGCAATCGCAGAAAACGCGCCGGTCATCAACAAACTTATTGGCCATTATCAGAGTCGCGGCTATTCAAAAGATGACGCGTCAGCCTTGGCACATCAACAATCGCGGACGTCAGTCAGAAAAAGTCTCAACGAGATGCTGTTGGATAAGATAGCTGAGTCAATTACTTTTGCAGAAGACCCTATTATCAAAGACATCCAACGCACGAAATCTCATGGGAAGAACATTATCGATGCTTACAGGAAAGCAATAGAGAGGAACAAACACATAGATACCCATGTCCTGGACTCCTTCACTTATTAACGTGAAGGACCAGCGTGCCGGACAATCGATAATAATAACGTGCTAACCTTTCGTCTTGGCTAGATCAGCATTGCAAAACCTCTCAACAAGGTTCCGCTTGAAGCCAGCTAGTGGCGGAAAGCTTTATTGGAAAACACAACATTACAAAACAACATACCCACAAAAGCTTACATAATAGGATAGTCATTCAGTCTGTCAATAACAATTGTTATATTTGTGATTCTTTCCACCACATATTTTGAGTCGAGTCTTTGTTGCCGGGCCCACGCCAAAATATCAGTCGTGTCCAATGTAGCCATTAGTCTACCCAATTCAGCTTTATTCTCAACAAGCCTTGGCCGTTCCAAAAGATTGGTATTACCACTGGCGTAGTAGTATGTCAGTTCATCCGTCAGAGCATTTCGTAATACAAATGCGAAACAGATGCTCCATTTACCCGCACGGGTTTGCCGTTTGAAGATCTGTTTGCAGTTGTCTTGTATTTCCTTCAAATTCATGATCGTTAGTCGATAGTTGTAACGATCTTGACTTTTCGGTGGCTTGGCTATATGATGATGGGTTCGAATAAGGTACCGGTATTCGTGATAAATGTTATCAAGCTCATCGTCGCTGGTTGATTTTGGCGGTGAGAAGCTGTCTTCTTCCAGTTGCTTCGCACTGCACTGAAAAAAGGCAGCTTAACTGCAAACTTAATCGTAATTTTTAAGTAGCAACAATTATCGGTTTGTTGTGCCAGTTCCCAGGACGTATGATTTTTCATCGGTTGAATGTAAACATCAGGTGCATTGTAACTACTACTAAACTCGCTAAATACAATTAGCAGTTACCTGTTGCCTATTACAGTTTGTGGTACGAATGTGTCTGTTCAGGTTAAATCTTCGAGTAAATCTACGTCCGCACTTCATACATTCCATAGGTCTGTGCTTGTTCAAATTCTCCATGTCAGCTTGAGTTTCAGTTTTCATACGTCTACGCTTAAAACGAGTAGTTGCACAACTGATTATGCATGATATTGCAACCACTACAGGCCTTATTGCATCTAGTGTATTTACGACTATGTGTCAAAATTCTAAAAACCGGTTTTAACTAGTTTGAAGTGTTGACGCATTAGTCATAATCAAGAAAAACCGGTTTTATCTGGTTTGAAGTGATTACGCTGTCTAGTTTAAAGCGATGACGCATTAGTCATAATCAGAAAACCGGTTTCATCTAGTTTGAAGTGGTTACTCAGGATTAGTCATGTCGTTATGCCCTGAGGCAGTTTAAAGTATAGAGAGCGTATCTTTATTGTCATTTTAACTTGTGCACTGTTCAGCAGCGATGGATTCTTTTGGTTTTGTTACTATGGTTTGTGACGGTATTCACAAAATGGGCCAAGTTCTCATGGAACTAACAGTGAATATACTGTTACCCTGCGAAAGTATCGTTCAAGAAACCTATCACATTCGAGCTCCAGTGCCATTTCATCAGCTGACATTCCGTCAGCAGGCTGACTTCTACCAGGCCCAGGCAACGAACGGGCTTTCATGGACTATTTGTTCTACTGTACCATCGAGATGGGAAGTGCTGGACAAAGTTTGCGAGAAGCTTCGTGACGTGAGAGCCATAGTTACAAAAGGACTACGACACGCAGACTGATGCTTTCGTGCCCTTGCAAGGAACGATATTAACATTCTTGTTTTTGACACTGGAGTGGGGCCACCCGTCCTTTGATGATATTCCAGATGTTGAAGGGGTACCATGCTGCATGTTTCACAGCGGAATGACGATTCAGTATAGACGTTCATGCTCCTGACACAGAGCCGCACAGTTAATGAAGTCATTTTTGAGCCCTAACTTTAACCTTAGCTTTAGCTAATTTTCACTATGAACATTGTTCACACTATACAGTATTTT
>JASAND010016245.1:0-12753 GCA_030248195.1 Trissonchulus latispiculum
CTGTATAGGCTGATTCTGTGTTCTTTTGCGAAAAAAAACTGCGAAATTCCGTACTTTTTTTGAAAATCCGCAACTTTTTTCGGAGCTCTGCGTAAAGTTCCGCAAAAAATTTTGTCTTTTGAGTAGACATTTTCAGCTTTCTAATATGAAAAATAAACGTGTTTCTTATACTTTTTGAAGAAAATTTTCAAAAAATTTCGCGCCTTCGGCGCGTATTTCTATATAAGTAGACACGTTTCAATCTTAGCTGAGTTAGAATGCCTAGTGACAGCTATGCAATGAAATTCTTTTAGCCTTGAAACCATAACATACCATAATTTTAAACAATTATTAACCTATTAGCAGTTTGCTTATATCTTAGGATTTTACTGACAGTCGAAACTAAACTTTTGAGAATTTCCACTAAGGATTTTCCTCGGTTTTACTAAAGTTTCTCAGCTTCTGGGGTCTCCGCCGCCAGACCCCCGCGTCTCTTCACTATTAAGTATACTTGTAAAACACGCATACATGTGAAAAATAGTTATAACTAGTTAGCCATGCGTGAGAAATATTAAATGTGTTTAAATACCCAAATTACTAAAAATTCAATTAGTTCATCTTTAAAATAAAAAATAAATTTTTCCAATTTTTGAAATTCAAAAAATTTTGAAGTTTCGTAAAAGTTCGCAAAATTTCAATGAAAAAACACGAGGCTGATTGCTTTTTCTATGGGTACCTTCTTTGCGAATGTGAATTTGTTGCTGTCTTGTCAAAATTCAAAGTATGGGTGGTTCGAGAGAGATCTATGTTTCCTTTACTGCTACTTTTTCACAATGTTTCCAGCTTATCGGAAAAACATTTTGTACAGTTTTTATCCGACAAGAAGGTGCTGGAACGTTTTTTTGATATTTTTCGGTTCTTTCATGCTGCTTCTGGCTTCTCGGAAGTAATAACGAATATCTGCCGATAACTGGTCTACACTTGTATGGCTTCTGGATTTCCTGTTATAGGGGAGTGGACTGCGATTTCGGAAAACGGTTATTAAATCTGTAAATTGTTATGACCGTTTTAATTTGCTGATTTTCATTTTTCATATATTTTCTCTATTTTAGCTGCTAGAAGTGACGTGCCCACCTGGTCGAAGGAATCGAAAAGTCGAGCCGATTCTCGGAGGAATCTACCGACTCAACAGGATTCGAACGGGACTCCGATGAGCTGAAGCTCTTGGATCAACGAAAGAAGCTAAAAACGTCAAAAAGAGTGACGTACCATCTGGACCCGACCAATATTCAGTGCAAAATTTGAAGCATGTCAACTTTGAGCAGGAACTGCAGGCTAATCGTAGTCGGAATCGATGATGTGCAGTCGGTGGGCCAGGAAGCCCTGGAAGGGGCCATTATGCCTCGGATAAGATTAAGTTAGTTTCCATCCCTCTTGGGACTTTAAAATGTTTAAATTTGTATTTTTGTTGTGTAAAATTTAAATTTCTGGTTTCTGTTTCTTTTTCCTCTGATCAGTTGATTTCCATTCCTGTTCTTGTCTGATACGGGGTTTCTGGGTTTTATTTTTCTGGGGGGGGCGCCCCCCCACTTTTTGGGCCCCCCCCCACTCGAGCACCTCCCCCACTCGGCCCCACCCCCACTTTTTGGGCTTCCCCACTCACCCTAAGGTGCCCAGAAATTGCCACATTTTTAGGATTTTTGGTCACAATTTTCAAAATTTTTCAGCTTCGCCGGAAAGTTTTAATCAAACATCGCCTTTTTGGGGCTATAACTTTATTTTTGTGCTCTTTTAAGAATAGTTTTTGGAGTGTGTTTTGAAAAATGCCTTTTTATACATATTTTTTTGCATTTTTAGCTTTTTTGTCCCATTTTTTTGTCCCCCCCCCCCCACTTTTCGACCTTCCCCCCCACTAGTGGGGGGGGGCGTCCCCCCCACTTATTTTTGCCTAAAATAAACTCAGGGTTTCATTTGTGATAAGAAAGTAAGAAGACCATGAAAGATGCAAAAAGTGCTAACGTGGAATGTAGAATGGAAAACGTGAGCAAAATATTATGTTTGCGTGGGAAGCTGGAAAAAGTATTGAGAATTTTAACCAAATACCACCTAAAAATTGTGTAGACAATGTGATGTGCCCAGTGTACAAAAAGGCCCAAACTTCGTTTCCTGTCCATAAATTTTCCCCATTTTCGAAATGGGAGAAGCTTTAATTGTTCCGGATCTTTGCGATTTTTCGATGCAATACGGCCTCGACATCATGGACGTATCAGAGGATGTGTTTTGAGAGCTGAAGTATTCCTCCTTTTGAGCTGATCAAAACACAATTTTACCAACATATTTTGTCCTGTGCAAAGTGTGTAAAAAATAGCGCCTTTTCCGAAAACCCTTCTTTTAAAAAACCTTTGTAGATAATGTTCCCTGGGCCTCACGTCGTCATCACCAGTCTTTGATCATTTTGTTTTCGATTGTCAAACTGTCGAATTAGGAGAATTTTTTACGACATATTAACTACAATTTTTGCACTGATGGCATTGTTTCAGGAGGTCGAGGAGAATTCTTTTTTATTTTTTAACATAATTTTTACACTCTTTTCACTTTATTTTATTTCTCATTTTGTTTTTTCAGAGCCCGCCTGCATGATGTGGCAGCCCTTTGGGATGATTTAGAGCAGGCTACTAGAATTAAGGGTAAGCAGCCGGTTTTTATGTTTTTTTGTTTTTTCTTCAAATTTACAGGTTGTGGTTGAAGGGGGGGGCTTGATAAAACGCGCTGACTGATTCGTTTTGATGATGAAACCTGGTCTGTTAATGCTGCAGTGCTCCTTTTAGTAGCGGTTTTATGAGCAGGGATTTTCAATGCCGATGATGTTAAATATCCTATACCTAAGTCTTTGATCTACAGTGTGATAAGAGTTTTGCATTAACTGAGGCATTGTTTTGAACAGTTTTAAGTTTAATAAAATGAAAAATGTAATGTTAAATTTTACAGAAAAATGAAAGTTTAAGGTGTAAAATACTTTCTCTAAGGTCAATGTTTAATTGATTAAAGTTTAATCCTATTATGACAGGCTGTTTAATTTTCGTTTTATGAAGTGATTTGCTAGTTTTTTTCTGAAGATTAATGTTACATCTTAATATTGCTTTAAATTTTGTCAAAAGAAAACTTTGTTTCGTACAGTAAAGTAGTTTTTTGACCACTTCTCCATCTGCAATTTTTTGTGGGGTTTCTTACGTTCAGTGTCAGGGCAAGTAATTTTTTGGGAGTTGTTAACAGTACAGTAATTCTGACCACACCATCTACCATTTTCTTCACGTCGTGTGTGTTTAGTACTGTAGTGAAGTGTTGTTTCAGTAACCGATTTCAGTTTCAGTCGGTGGTTCGAAATAATTTCAGTTTCAGTCTTTGACGCAATATACGTAGTTTCAGTTTAAGTTTCAGTCGGCAACGTAAAATAATTTCAGTTTTAGTTTCAGTCGGAGTTTCAGTTTCAGTTCGCTTTAAAAACAACGGTTTCCAGCTCTCTGAGTTAACATAAAGCACAATTTAATGTTGATTCAGCCTCTCTTACAGCAATGTGAACAGAATCGAAGCTCAAACCCTTCAAAATGTCAAGATTTATGGAAAGACTGAAACTAGTTTCAGTTCGAGTTTCAGTCTTTTACGCAATATAGTTTCAGTTTCAGTCGGCTGACTAAATGTTTCAGTTTCAGTTTCAGGTCTCTTCTCAAAATAGTTTCAGTTTCAGTGACTGAAACTGAAACCTGTACAAACTGAAACCTAGTTTCAGTTGCAGTTTCAGTGACTGAAACATCACTACTGTAGTGCTTAGGTTTGCTCTGTTACGGTCTTTTGCTGATAAAGATGTTCTGATCTGTGTCAATTATCTAAGTGGGATTTATTAAGAAATGATTAAACATTAACGAAGTTTATCCGCTCCCTTTTTGATTTTTTGATTACATAACAATATTTGGCGATACTAAGGCAGACGCACACTTGAACGTAACTTTCGCAAAACTTAACCGATTTAGTTCAAATTTGGTATGGATGCATTTGAACACATTTCTGATCGATCTGCAGCAAAATTTTAAAATTTTAAAAATTTTAAATGTTTAAGTTTTTTAAGGGGGGACCAAGGGGAACCAAAAAATTTTTTGTCTCCGATTTCGTTAAAAAGTTGCATATAGGGGTTATCTTGGTCGCTGAACACGAATCTGAAAACAGTTTTTCGATCCAGCTTTTCGTTAGCTAAATATAAGCTTAAACATTAAGCTTACAACTGTAGCTTAATTCTAGCTAACGAAAAGCTGGATCGAAAAACGGCTTTCAGATTAGTGTTCAGCGACCAAGATAACCCCTATATGCAACTTTTCAGCGAAATCGGAGACAAAAAATTTTTTGGTTCCCCTTGGTGTCCCCCCTTGAAAAACTTAAAAATTTAAAATTTTTAAAATTTTAAAATTTTGCTGCAGATCGATCAGAAATGTGTTCAAATGCATCCATACCAAATTTGAACTAAATCGGTTAAGTTTTGCGAAAGTTACGCTCAGGCGTGCGTCTGCCTTAGTATCGCCCAATATTTTTGATTACAATTCTGGGGTTTTTGTATACAAAAATAAATGGAGGGAGGGATAAAATGGGCTAAAATACAGTATAAATAGCCAGTTTCCCCGCATACTGCTACATTCAGCTAAATCGTGCTCAAGTTTTAGCACCAAAATAGACGATTTTTGACCAAACGATTCCGGCGAAGCCTAAAAATGTTTAAAAATTTTGACCAAAAATCCTAACAATTTAGAAATTTTGAGGTACCTTTAGGCTAGGGTGAGTGGGGGGGAGCCCAAAAAAGTGGGGAGGGGGAACGAGTGGGGGCCCCCAACCTCCACCCTCAGTAAAAAACCACAGCAATTAAAGTTTTTTAGTTTCTTGTCTTTTATACCTTCGTAGTGTGTGTGGGGGGGGGGGGAAGTCAGTTAAAGAATGCTTTCTACGCCAACTACCCCACTGAAAAAGCACCCAGTTGTATTTTTTGCTGTGTTTATTTTTGTAGCATCCAAGTTGAAGGAAGCCGGTGCCCAGCAACAGTTCAACCGAAACATTGAAGACATTGAACTGTGGCTCAATGAAATGGAGGGTCATTTGGTGTCGGAGGATTTTGGAAAGGACCTGATTTCGGTTCAGAATCTGCAGAAAAAGCATGTTCTACTGGAGAGTGATATTAATGCTCACCAGGTCTGTACTGTGGTGAAATTCGTGTAGTCAAAAGAGTGCATAAAGAGAGTGCATAAGGATAGTTTATGAGAGTGTGACCGCTGACAGTATTTCTGTTATCCTGTTATAAAGAGCCATACTCTGCGCTCAAACGGCGAAACTGCCACCTCTGGCATTTTTTAGTAGGGGGGGGCCTCCCACTTTTCGGAGTCTCCACTTCCCCCCCCCCCCGCTTTTTTGGGGGTCGCCCAAAAGTTTAAAGAAATTTAGTTTTTGATGTCAAATTTTCAAAAATTTTCAATTTATAGCTACATAATTTATGGACTTATAAGACGTCCATTTTAAGCTTAAAAACTCCGATTTTTGCTTTTTTAGCTTTTTCGCTAAAAATTTAGGTATATACATTGGGCTCGCCCCCCCCCCTTTTTCAAAACCCTAAAAAATGCCAGCACCCCCATCCTCCCTACTGTAATTGAACACTCAAGTGAGAGGGGCTGGCCGTTAGCGTGCAGATGCAGAGTATGGCTTGAGAGCCAATAGCAGAAATCCTGCCAACTGTTAAACTCTTATCATTATGCACTCTTGGCACAATGACGTACGAGCGTGATGTGATAGCTCAACAGTACAGGACGGATTAGAATTTGTTGTCTTATGTAATTTTTGAGTAAAAATTTTGCAATTTAACTAACCTCTTGAGGTTTCAGGTATTAATTTTTCTCTTTCCCCTTCATTTTATTCTATTTTTGGTGTTCTTTTTTCCAGGAACGAATTGATGGTGTTACGCAACAGGCAGAGCAGTTTCAGGAAGCGGGTCACTTTGATGCGCCCAATATTCGCCTAAAAGAGAAACAACTGGTTGAACGATATCAGAATTTGCAGGTTTGCCAGTGAAATTGTTGAAAGATTTTTTCTAAATATTTTCAGAAACTTTTGCTCCATCAAAAATTTAGTGACATTTGAAAATTTTTTATTTATCTGAAACTATTTTGTGAAAAGATTTGGTCTATGATGGTTAGCTCAACAGGACTGACTTGTCTGATGTCTGTTTAATCATTCGCTCTGAGACCAATCTGCTATTTTCTGTTTTTTTCCTATATGCACAATATTGATTGTGAAAATGTTAAAACAAATTTGTTTGTGAACTCACAGTTTTGAAAAAGGGGGGGGGGGGGCGAGCTAATTGTATATACCTAAATTTTTAGCGAAAAAAGCTAAAAAAAGCAAAAATCGGAGTTTTTAAGCTTAAAATGGACGTCTTATAAGTCCATAAATTATGTAGCTATAAATTGAAAAATTTTTGAAAATTTGACATCAAAAACTAAATTTCTTTAAACTTTTGGGCGACCCCCAAAAAAGCGGGGGGGGAGAGTGGAGACTCCGAAAAGTGGGAAGCCCCCCTACTAAAAAATGCCAGAGGTGGCAGTTTCGCCGTTTAGGCACGAGAGTGGCTCTTTATAACGGGATAACAGAAATACTGTCGGCGGTCACACTCGTAACTATCCTTATCCCTGCTCTCTTTGTACTCTTTTGACTACACGAATTTCACCTGACCAGTACAGACCTGCCTGGTGAGCATTAATATCACTCTCCAGTAGAACATTACTTTTTGCCGATTCTGAACCGAAATCAGGTCCTTTCCAAAATCCTCCGACACCAAATGACCCTCCATTGGTGGCCGGTGTCGGCCATACCAATGTTTCGGTTGAACTGTTGCTGGGCTTCGGCTTCCTTCAACTTGGATGCTACAAAAATAAACACAGCAAAAAATACAACTGGATGCTTTTCAGTGGGGTAGTTGGCGTAGAAAGCATTGCTTTAGCTTGACTTCCCCCCCCCACACTACGAAGGTATAAAAGACAAGAAACTAAAAAACTTTAATTGCTGTGGTTTTTTACTGAGGGTGGAGGTTGGGGCTATCGTTCCCCCTCCCCACTTTTTTGGGCTCCCCCCACTCACCTGGCCTAAAGGAGTACCTCAAATTTCTAAATTGTTGGATTTTTGGTCAAAATTTTTAAACATTTTTGAGCTTCGCGAGATCGATTTAGTCAAAAATCGTCTATTTTGGTGCTTTAAAAACTTGAAAACTTGTTGCTGAATGTCTGAAGGAAAACTGGCTTGGTATACTGTATTTTAGCGAACATCCTCCTCCATTTGTTTGTATACAAAACTGAAATTGTAATCAAATATTGGGCGATACTAAGGCAGACGCACTGAGCAGACTGAGCGTAACTTTCGCAAAACTTAACCGATTTAGTTCAAATTTGGTATGGAAGGATTTGAACACATTTCTGATCCATCTGCAGCAAAATTTTAAAATTTTAAAAATTTAAAATTTTAAGTTTTCCAGAGGACACCAAAGGGGAACAAAAAATTTTTGTCTCGATTTCGCTGAAAAGTTGCATATAGGGGTTATCTTGGTCGCTGAACACTAATCTGAAAAGCCGTTTTTCGATCCAGCTTTTCGTTAGCTAGAATTAAGCTACAATTTGTAAGCAATGTTTTAGCTTACTATTTAGCTAACGAAAAGCTGGATCCGAAAAGCTGTTTTCAGATTCGTGTTCGGCGACAAGATGGCCCTATATGCAACTTTTTAACGAAATCGGAGACAAAAAATTTTTTGGTTACTTGGTCCCCTTAAAAAACTTAAACATTTAAAATTTTTAAAAAATTTAAAATTTTGCTGCAGATCGGTCAAAATGTGTTCAAATGCATCCATACAGAATTTGAACTAAATCGGTTAGAATTTTGCGAAAGTTACGTTCAAGTGTGCGTCTGCCTAGTATCGCCAAAATGTGTGTAATCAAAAAATCAAAAAGGGAGCGGATAAACTTTTCGTTAATGTTTAATCATTTCTGAAAAAATCCCACTTACGATAATTGACACAGATCAGAACATCTTTATCAGCAAAAGACCGTAACAGAACAAACCTAAGATTACAGTAGTGATGTTTCAGTCACTGAAACTGCAACTGAAACTAGGTTTCAGTTTGTACAGGTTTCAGTTTCAGTCACTGAAACTGAAACTATTTTGAGAAGAGACCTGAAACTGAAACTGAAACATTTAGTCAGCCGACTGAAACTGAAACTATATTGCGTAAAAGACTGAAACTCGAACTGAAACTAGTTTCAGTCTTTCCATAAATCTTGACATTTTGAAGGGTTTGAGCTTCGATTCTGTTCACATTGCTGTAAGAGAGGCTGAATGGCAACATTAAATTGTGCTTTATGTTAACTCAGAGAGCTGGAAACCGTTGTTTTTAAAGCGAACTGAAACTGAAACTCCGACTGAAACTAAAACTGAAATTATTTTACGTTGCCGACTGAAACTTAAACTGAAACTACGTATATTGCGTCAAAGACTGAAACTGAAATTATTTCGAACCACCGACTGAAACTGAAATCGGTTACTGAAACAACACTTCACTACAGTACTAAACACACACGACGTGAAGAAATGGTAGATGGTGTGGTCAGAATTACTGTACTGTTAACAACTCCCAAAAAATTACTTGCCCTGACACTGAACGTAAGAAACCCCACAAAAAATTGCAGATGGAGAAGTGGTCAAAAAACTACTTTACTGTACGAAACAAAGTTTTCTTTTGACAAAATTTAAAGCAATATTAAGATGTAACATTAATCTTCAGAAAAAAACTAGCAAATCACTTCATAAAACGAAAATTAAACAGCCTGTCATAATAGGATTAAACTTTAATCAATTAAACATTGACCTTAGAGAAAGTATTTTACACCTTAAACTTTCATTTTTCTGTAAAATTTAACATTACATTTTTCATTTTATTAAACTTAAAACTGTTCAAAACAATGCCTCAGTTAATGCAAAACTCTTATCACACTGTAGATCAAAGACTTAGGTATAGGATATTTAACATCATCGGCATTGAAAATCCCTGCTCATAAAACCGCTACTAAAAGGAGCACTGCAGCATTAACAGACCAGGTTTCATCATCAAAACGAATCAGTCAGCGCGTTTTATCCAAGCCCCCCCTTCATCCACAACCTGTAAATTTGAAGAAAAAACAAAAAAACATAAAAACCGGCTGCTTACCCTTAATTCTAGTAGCCTGCTCTAAATCATCCCAAAGGGCTGCCACATCATGCAGGCGGGCTCTGAAAAAACAAAATGAGAAATAAAATAAAGTGAAAAGAGTGTAAAAATTATGTTAAAAAATAAAAAAGAATTCTCCTCGACCTCCTGAAACAATGCCATCAGTGCAAAAATTGTAGTTAATATGTCGTAAAAAATTCTCCTAATTCGACAGTTTGACAATCGAAAACAAAATGATCAAAGACTGGTGATGACGACGTGAGGCCCAGGGAACATTATCTACAAAGGTTTTTTAAAAGAAGGGTTTTCGGAAAAGGCGCTATTTTTTACACACTTTGCACAGGACAAAATATGTTGGTAAAATTGTGTTTTGATCAGCTCAAAAGGAGGAATACTTCAGCTCTCAAAACACATCCTCTGGATACGTCCATGATGTCGAGGCCGTATTGCATCGAAAAATCGCAAAGATCCGGAACAATTAAAGCTTCTCCCATTTCGAAAATGGGGAAAATTTATGGACAGGAAACGAAGTTTGGGCCTTTTTGTACACTGGGCACATCACATTGTCTACACAATTTTTAGGTGGTATTTGGTTAAAATTCTCAATACTTTTTCCAGCTTCCCACGCAAACATAATATTTTGCTCACGTTTTCCATTCTACATTCCACGTTAGCACACTTTTTGCATCTTTCATGGTCTTCTTACTTTCTTATCACAAATGAAACCCTGAGTTTATTTTAGGCAAAAATAAGTGGGGGGGACGCCCCCCCACTAGTGGGGGGGAAGGTCGAAAAGTGGGGGGGGGGACAATAAAATGGGCCAAAAATGCTAAAAATGCTAAAAATGATGTATAAACAGGCTGTTTTCCACACACACTGCTATAACTATGCTTAAAAGAGCTCAAAAATAAAGTTTTAGCCCCAAAAAGGCGATGTTTGATTAAAACTTTCCGGCGAAGCCGAAAAAATTTTGAAAATTGTGACCAAAAATCCTAAAAATGTGGCAATTTCTGGGCACCTTAGGGTGAGTGGGGGGGAAGCCCAAAAAAGTGGGGGTGGGGCCGAGTGGGGGGAGGTGCTCGAGTGGGGGGGGGGGGGCCCAAAAAGTGGGGGGGGCGCCCCCCCCCCCGAAAAATAAACCCAGAAACCCCGTATCAGACAAGAACAGGAATGGAAATCAACTGATCAGAGGAAAAAGAAACGAAACCAGAAATTTAAATTTTACACAACAAAAATACAAATTTAAACATTTTAAAGTCCCAAGAGGGATGGAAACTAACTTAATCTTATCCGAGGCATAATGGCCCCCTTCCAGGAGCTCCTGGCCCACCGACTGCACATCATCCATTCGGCTACGATTAGCCTGCAGTTCCTGCTCAAAGTTGACATGCTTCTGAATTTTGCCCTGAATATTGGTCGGGTCCAGATAGCTATCGTCTTTGGCCGTTTTTAGCTTTTCGTTGATCCAAGAGCTCAGCTCATCGCAGTCCCGTTCGAACTGTTGGAGCCGGTAGGATTCCTCCAGAACGGCTCGACGTTTCTCTGCCTTTTCGACCAGGTTGGCACGTCGCTCTAGCAGCTAAAATTGGAGAAAATAGGAAGTGAAAAATGAAAATCAGCAAATTAAAACGTCATAACAATTTACAGATTTAATAACTGTTTGTCATAGAGTCCACTCCTATATAACAGGAAACCCAGAAGCTAACAAGTGTAGACCAGTTTTCGGCAGACACCGTTATTACTTCCGAGAAGCAAAGCAGCAGGTACCAGAAAAAAATATCAAAAACCTTTCCAGCACCTTCTTGTCGATAAAAACTGTACAAAAAACGTTTTTCCGATAAGCTGGAAACGTTGTGAAAAAGTAGCAGTAAAAGTGGAAATATAGGATCTCCCTGAACCACCCACATTATTTTGAATTTTGACAAGACAGCAACAAATTTACACATTCGCAAAGCATAAAATTCCATAGAAAAAGCAATCAGCCCTGTGTTTTTTTCGTCGAAACTTTTTGCGAACTTTTACGCAGTCCTCCAAAATTTTTTGCGGAATTTCGCAAAAAATTGGAAAATTCTTATTTTTTAGTATTTTAAAGATAACTAATGAATTTTAGTAATTTGGGTGTATTTAAACACATTTTTAATATTTCACGCATGGTATTAACCAAGTTATAACTATTTTTCGAAGCATGTATAAGTGTGTTTTACAAGTATACTTAATAGTGAAGAGACGCGGGGGTCTGGCGGCGGAGACCCCAGAAGCTGAGAAACTTTAGTAAAACCGAGGAAAATCCTTAGTGGAAATTCTCAAAAGTTTAGTTTCGACTGTCAGTAAAATCCTAAGATATAAGCAAACTGCTAATAGGTTAATAATTGTTTAAAATTATGGTATGTTATGGTTTCAAGGCTAAAAGAATTTCATTGCATAGCTGTCACTAGGCATTCTAACTCAGCTAAGATTGAAAGGTGTCTACTTATATAGAAATACGCGCCGAAGGCGCGAATTTTTTTGAAAATTTTCTTCAAAAAGTATCAGAAACACGTTTATTTTTCATATGAGACAACTGAAAATGTCTACTCAAAGACAAAATTTTTTGCGGAACTTTACGCAGAGCTCCGAAAAAAGTTGCGGATTTTCAAAAAAAGTACGGAATTTCGCAGTTTTTTTTCGCAAAAGAACACAGAATCAGCCTATACAGACCGCTTGACGTCGCTGTGCCACGTCGTCCGCAGCATAGTGCTGTCCCTCGATCAACTTCAGGGCAAATTCGTCCAAGGCTTTAATTTTCTCCTCCTGAGCGGCCAGCGATTTTTCAAAGTCTTCGTGCTTTTTGATCAAGGCTTCCACGCTGTCCAGGCTGTCGCCCAGATCTTCGTTGCTTAGAAAAACCTAGACAGAAAAAACAAAACAGAAAATATGCAAATTAGGTTCAAACTAGAATTGGGAAACTCAAACAAACAGTATTGAAACAAAACCATACACGCCAATTTACTACCAATTTTATATATACCAATTTTTTCCCAAAATCGGTGCAGTGATTTCCCCAGTTTGACGTCAAAAACGAACCACCGATTAAAGTTTAAAGGTCATTCAGAAAAAAATCGAAAATCCAACAACAGAAACCTGAAAAAATACGAGGAAATATTCTGAAAAAAAAGAATTGGTCCAGTATACACATGTACATACCTCCTGTTTAGCCATCCAGGAGTCAGCCTGCTCTGAATCGCGATAGAACAGCTGGAGATCCATGCACTGTTCGTACAAGATGCGGCGCTCCTCCCACAGGTCTAGCAGGCTCCGCTTTTCCTGGTCCAGTTGCATCAACTACAAATAAGCATTAAAAAGGTCAAGAATCACGCAAAAAAACAGGCATGGAAACCCCCCCCAACATTTACATATGATTGAAAAACAAGAGAGAATTTCAGGCAAATCAAACGATTATTTTCACATTTAAAGGTAATACAGTATACTATACAGCAATACGTAACTGAACGAAGTAC
>JASAND010016246.1:0-16041 GCA_030248195.1 Trissonchulus latispiculum
ATTACACATTTATATATCAAAACGTAGCTTAACATTTTATTTGACGCATTGCCATTGATGTGGTTCCACTACACAAACCGAGGGTTACCGCAACACAAACCTTCAGTATCGTTACACAAACCTTCGTTTTCATACCTTCGAAACAGTAAGCAAAAATTTTGCACAACGATAAGCATTTCTTTCAAAACATGAAACTTTCAGCAAACAGGGGTGCGTTTCACGAAGCCTACTTAAGTTCTACGTTTATCTTAAGTTGGATTTTAGTTCTAGTTGCAACTTAAACTGTTGCACAAATCAGTCTTAAAATTAATTGCTGAGACGGAACTTTAAGGTTCAACTTAAGTTATAACTTTAAAGTAGGCGTTTCACGAAGCAGTTGTAAGTTCCACTTTCCTCGTAAGTTTCCTCTTAAACTTAATGTAGGTATAACCCCAGATTTGTTAGAGACTCATAATTTCATAAAGTATTAATTATACGATTGCTTGGAGATATTTGAATTTGACAAAAATCAACTTTTTGCTGAAAATTTTTAAAAACCAGCGTTTTGTGCGAAATAATGACTATTTACACAGTCGAACCTAAGTTTACACTGTGAAATTTAAATTTTTACAACAGAATGCACCGCCATTTTGCAGATTTTCTGAGCTGTTAAATCACACTGAGCCAAGTACAAAAAACACCCTGGGCTGTCCGGGGACTCCTGCACAGTTCTATACTTCCGAACAAAATAGGCCAATGACACCAGTTTTCAGCAGCACTGCTTGGTTTCTTGCACAATAACGCGTTGTATGCAAGCAAAATTTGTCAGTCTATTGTCTATGCTGCATTTCCTTAAAACGGAGAGAAACTTCTTCATTAGCAGAGAATTTCAAGTACTGCTTTTATGGAGGAGTGAAACCTAGCCAGCAGAGATTACAGCTCTGATGTAGTTATTTATATTTCTTGTAAATTTTAGTTTCAATTTAACACTGTCTGGCTCTGACCGTTGTAATTTGAAAAATTTCAGAAAAAATGTGTGGAATACATTAAAAAACATTTCTAACATAATTACATAAAAAACTTGACGTATTAATTGAGTATTGAATCAGAATAATTGGTTTTCGGAAAGTAACTGTATTGACCGACTGTTTCTAACTTTTAATTTTATTTAAAGGTTTTTAAATTAGATTAATTGTAAAATTAGCTTTTAATATTAGAAAGAAGTTAGAAAGAAACATTTAATTTACTCCTAAGTTTTGGATCTCTAATTATTTCTCCCCAACTCCTTTAGGGGTAAATTGTTAAACTGGGGCCATCTGAAGTTTGAAATTTTCGGAAAAAATCAATGTGGAACCGGTATATTGAGAATAAGGCAAGATTTTGGGATTTCCAAAAATCTGAGCTTTTAGAAAAAGTTTCCTAAAATTTCCATTTGAACATTGTTTGAAGTAAGTCTTTTTTGAAAATGTTTTCATTGATAAGATTAAGATAAATTTGAAAGAAAGATATTTCTGATTAATTTATAACCACAAATAAAATTATTTAAAGTCTGGAATTTTGAAATCTTCAATTTTAAAAGAATTTAAAGTTCAACGTTTCATGAATTATTTAAGTTCATTATTATCATTCTTATTAAGTAATTTTACAAGACGTGTTTAATTAGAATTATTATATATTTATTATTATTTTATATTTTTATTGTTGAGAGGTCAGAATCACCCAGATAACTTCCCGCTAATAATAATAATCACCCGCTAAGAGGGGACCAAGGGTAACCAAAACAATTTTTTTAAAAAAATTACTGAAAACTTGCATGCAGGAGTTTTCTGGGGCGCTGAGCTAGGGTTGTGCCGGTAAGAAATTTCTCGGGCCGGGCTCGGGCTCGGGCCGGACTGTGTCTTCGGTTCGGGCTCGGTTCGGGCCCGGGCCAGCCCGAGCCCGGCCCGAAGCCCGAGGCCCGAGTCAAGGCCCGAGCGGCCCGAACCGATTCACGGCCCGAGCAGCCCGAGCGGCCCGAACGGCCCGAACCGATTCACGGCCCGACCAGCCCGAGCGGCCCGAACGGCCCGAACCGATTCACGGCCTGAGCAGCCAGAAACCTATTCAAGTCCTGCCAATCCAAGCTGCCACCGTGTCCAATCTCCCAAATCAATTCACGGCCAAACCGGGCAGAACTGTACGAGCACCTCTCCTAACATCCTCATGCCAAAAGTATACCAGCTCACAATCAACTAATGTCCATACGCACAACCTACACGACCTAAACCCCCATCGTTAAGCTGGCAGAAAAGACTGATACTTGACACAAAATAACCCACCCTAAGCACCATCCTAACTTAAGTCCCGCAGCACCATCATCCTACGAACAAAGACCTACAATCAAGCAAACTGTTCCATTTGTTCCATTTAGTCAATCCCTACCTGACCTAAAATTCAACCCAAACAGGCTGAAAAGTTGTATTCAGGGGTTTTTGGGTCGCAGAACACGAATCTGAAGTTCGTTTTTCGATTCAGTTTTTCGTTAGCTCAGTATAAGCTTACATCTTAAGCTTAAAACTTTAGCTTATTCTGAGCTAACGAAAAGTTGAATCGAAAAACGGACTTCAGATTCGTATTCTGCGACATCGCACACACAGAGTATACACATCACTTCAGACGAAAACTAGTCCTAGCAACACCTAGCGTCAATACATGGTGAGAAAGTATGTCCAGGCTCTAGCAGCCTCTCAAAAATCAGTAATTCCAGCAGTATGCAAGCGTTGGACATGACGGCCCGAACGGCCCGAATGGCCCGAGCGGCCCGAACGGCCCGAGCGGCCCGAGCGGCCCGACTCGGCTCGGGCTGACAGAAGCACTCGGTTCGGGCTCGGTTCGGGCCGCTGCATTTATTTCTCGGGCCGGGCCGGCCCGGGGCCGGCCCGAGCCCGAGCCCGAACCGAGCCCGAGGCCCGATTCACGGCCCGAGCACAACCCTACGCTGAGCACGAATCTGAAATCCGTTTTTCGGTTCAGCTTTTCGTTAGCTCAGTATACGCTAAAGTTTTAAGCTTAACATGTAAGCTAGTTGTTGTTGCTAGTTGCTTAAGGAGGGGGCGACTAAAATGGGGGTGCCCCGAATTTGTCCGATTGGCCTACTTTTTGGCGAAGATTTAGAGGATGGGTGCTGTCAAAAAATAACGGGTACTCAGATCTTAGCTGCCTTCCAGTCATGTGCAGCCGTCGCCTTTATGTGCTCGACCCCCCTTTTTCACAACTACCAACATAATTAATTAAAATCCCTGCTGAATGCAAGACCCAAGCTTCAAGCTTTTCATTGGCCAATATGATTTGGCACATGTGCGCCTATCTGCGGAAAAATACTAGACGTCTGTATCTTATCTGCATCTAAGGGAATTACTGTTCAAAGTTGAAGTTTCGGCAAAATTTTGAAAATTTTTGGATAACGAAAGGAATATTTTATTACTGGTGCGAGCTATAAAGATGAAATTTGGTAAATACAGAGGCCCTATAAGAGTACTCATTTGTGCCAAATGGCAAGAAATTCTGCCGCCTGAAAAAGTTTTTATGTCAACTTTAATCTTTAAAAATTGCCAAGATCGCCATTTTCAGTCTGTCGGATCCTGTGTAAAGGCTTTCTGCAGCCATAGAAGTCGCAAACCTTCACTAATCGAGCTGAAATCGTTTGTGGGTGTGTTTTCAACCACGCTGAGTTCAAATATCTCAAAAAAATTTTAATTTCAAAAAAATTTGATTTTTTCGATTTCGGAGGTACTATTGCGCAAAAAAGGCTATTTTGTCAATTTTTAAAGATTAAAGTTGACATAAAATGTTTCAGGCGGCAGAATTTCTTGCCATTTGGCACAAATGACTACTCCTATAGGGCCTCTGTATTTGCCAAATTACAACCTTATAGCTCGCACCAGTAATAAAATATTCCTTTCGTTAGCCAAAAACTTTCAAAATTTTGCCGAAACTTCAACTTTGAACAGTAATTCCCTTAGATGCAGATAAGATACAGACGTCTAGTATTTTTCCGCAGATAGGCGCACATGTGCCAAATCATATTGGCCAATGAAAAGCTTGAAGCTTGGGTCTTGCATTCAGCAGGGATTTTAATTAATTATGTTGGTAGTTGTCAAAAAAGGGGGTCGGGCACATAAACGCGCCGCCTGCACATGGCTGGAAGGCAGCTAAGATCTGAGTACCCGGTATTTTTTGACCACACCCATGCTCTATAACACCGCCAAAAAGTAGGCAAATCGGACAAAGTCGGGGCAAAAGTTTAGTCGCCCCCCCTTAACATGTTTAAATAATTTTATTTGTGGTTATAAATTAATCAGAAATATCTTTCTTTCAAATTTATCTTAATCTTATCAATGAAAACATTTTCAAAAAAGACTTACTTCAAACAATGTTCAAATGGAAATTTTAGGAAACTTTTTCTAAAAGCTCAGATTTTTGGAAATCCCAAAATCTTGCCTTATTCTCAATATACCGGTTCCACATTGATTTTTTCCGAAAATTTCAAACTTCAGATGGCCCCAGTTTAACAATTTACCCCTAAAGGAGTTGGGGAGAAATAATTAGAGATCCAAAACTTAGGAGTAAATTAAATGTTTTTTCTAACTTCTTTCTAATATTAAAAGCTAATTTTACAATTAATCTAATTTAAAAACCTTTAAATAAAATTAAAAGTTAGAAACAGTCGGTCAATACAGTTACTTTCCGAAAACCAATTATTCTGATTCAATACTCAATTAATACGTCAAGTTTTTTATGTAATTATGTTAGAAATGTTTTTTAATGTATTCCACACATTTTTTCTGAAATTTTTCAAATTACAACGGTCAGAGCCAGACAGTGTTAAATTGAAACTAAAATTTACAAGAAATATAAATAACTACATCAGAGCTGTAATCTCTGCTGGCTAGGTTTCACTCCTCCATAAAAGCAGTACTTGAAATTCTCTGCTAATGAAGAAGTTTCTCTCCGTTTTAAGGAAATGCAGCATAGACAATAGACTGACAAATTTTGCTTGCATACAACGCGTTATTGTGCAAGAAACCAAGCAGTGCTGCTGAAAACTGGTGTCATTGGCCTATTTTGTTCGGAAGTATAGAACTGTGCAGGAGTCCCCGGACACTGGGCCCATATGTCACCTAGATAATGATAGAACAGAAAAGAAATTTTGACTGATTCTGCAGTCTAATTTTGATAGCTTCGTAATCTCATGTGAATGCACAGATTATAAGCTCTAAAACGACGTATAAAGCTCTTTCCAACTCCCAAAGTAGCGAAAGTTATAGCGTTTCAAACAATCACCACAAAAGCACTGCACAAAAGGATACCACAGTAAGGAACCGTGTCAAAAATAGAAGGCTAAAAATTCGTATATACGATCGACTTATACGATTGGAAACCGTATAAACCATTTTGAAATATCGTATTTTTCTTCTGCTACAATCGTATAAAAATCGTATGCATTATCTGACTTTTTACTTCTGCAGTGCAAGGCAGGAACCTGAAGAATTTCATAATACGAAGCTCATTTTTTGAATCCCTTGCATGCTTAATAACTAAGTGTAGTACGGGAAGCTTTGACAGACTTTTTGCAACCAAAAAACTATTTACAATATTCGCTCTTGGCCCTACTTTAGCTTTGCAACAAAAACCGTATAGATTATAAAAACTCGTATAAATATCGTATAACTTTAGAAAGAAATCAAACTGTCACTGGCCTGCCGACCGGCCTGTATCTGACATACAAACTATATGTAGACCTGGGCCGGCCAATTAACCGCCACCTGCCGGCCAGCCGGTCTAGGCAGGGCCGATGCATAACTTTAATATTTACTGACAATCTAATCTCTTTAAAGGTTCCTATTAAGGATTTCTCCGCGATTCTAGAGCAATATCCAAGTTCCTGGGAGCTCTGCACCCGAATTGTTGCAAATTTTAGTTAAATGAGAGCTAATATTCTTTAAATTATGCAAATTTATTCTTAAGGTACAAGCTCACTCAATAATTTTAGTTAATTTTAGTTTTGCCTTCTCAAAACGTTTTGGAACAAGGCCCCCCACTATTCGATCCTATGTTAATGTATGGTCTGGGCCATCAAATTTTATCTCAAAGGGAGGGCTTATAGAACGGGTCACAGAACATGAAAGATTTCTGGAGATCGTGATTTTCTCTGTACTAAAGCACGCTTTCATCGCATAGAGTTTCCACAATTTCAATAGGTCAAGTGAAAACTAGATAGGAAATAAAAATTTCAGTTAAATTTCAGTTCTTTAAATCCTGTTATGCCAATTTAAGGTGAAACACTTTATTTCCTACAAATTAAAACTTTCTGAAATGCTTGCATGTCGGAATTGACTTTACAAGGAAAAACTTGTTACACTATACCACTTTTTGCAGCAAGTGCTCATGTCTAATTTATTAGCAGTATTTTAAAATTTTTATTTAATTTCCTTATTTAAGTTAAAACGACATAGATTTTGACTGACAGTACAAAACAGGTAGAAACTGTACTTATATTATTACTTCACTAAAACAAAGTTTCGCAATGGAATGTGCGCAGCTTTTTATAGACTTATTTCATTGACACTGTGCGAAAGTAGAGGACAAATTTGACAAATTCTTGCAATAAACTAGATACTAAAACAGTTTAAAGTCTACAATATTTGCCGAGACAAGCCTTCTGTTCTTCGTACTTACCGTTCAATTTTTGCAACGATTTTGGAGTATTACAAAATTGAGCCTTCACGGTGGCGAGTTGTCCATAAAATTTCTACCATGTCAGCCACCGTAAGTTTACTTTTTTTCTAAAAAAATTAGTGTAATGTCTAAAAAGTACTATAGGCGTTTGGGCAATGTTAATTTTAAGGTTTTATACTGCCTTATTGTATCAGCAAAAACTGTATAATGTACAATTCACAGCAAAAATCTGTAGTAAGGTGCAGTTATAAGTAGGAAAAGCAAATGTACATAATAGATAAGAAGTATGCCACTGGGTACGCCCTTAGTTATCAGAGCAAAAACTATGCTCTGGTCGCTAACGGCTGACCCGCAAATTGGGTCGATCAATTCAAAGAAATCCGCGCACGTACAGCTAGTGTCTCGAGCTTTAACACACAAACATATAGAGCTAGTGAGCGTACCCCCGTTTCGCCCAGATACTGATTGGCGGGGGGTGTCACTAGGGTCTGATTTGCAGAGGGTCAGCGGTTAGCGAACAGAGCATAGTTTTTACTCTGATAACAATGAGCATGTCTAGTGGTATACTCTTATATAAATGTACTCTTGGTAGAAGTGAAAGTGAACAACAGATGACATAATTTTTTCACCGATTTAAAATGTTCTATAATTATGGTTCAGGTTAATCCCTTGCATCCGCCTAAATTCATCCTGGAGATTTCACAGATGAAAAGTAGGAGAAACGAGTATATTAGTCCAATTTGCCATCTCTTCCATCAAATGATTAGCAAAAACTTACAACTGCTCTTGTCAGTGAGACTCGCAAATGTCACCCGAGCTTGCAAAAATCATTGTTAATTGTGTTGTAGTTTTGACCTGAGTGCTATTCTTGCCTACATTTTTCTAGATCGAAGTCACGGCAACGAAGAGCAACCGACTCCCAACGGGGTCGCTCCTGCGACGTCTCAGCGACGTTTCATCTGTGGACGCTGACGATGAAAGCGAAGAAAAAGTTGTTCCGGTCGAAATTCACAACACGGATCCGACAGTTGGCGGATCAAATTCCGGGGAAATCACGGCCTTGGTAATTCCGGAAATAATTTCCATCGGTCAAGATGACAGCCCTAGGGCTCAGATTCAGAACGGAAAAACGCCGAATCTATCGAAATCCGTTGAAGCTCTGAGTCTGCAATCTGGTTCAAACCGGGTTCGTAGCTATTTTCCGTATCCGGGCGACGCGACCATGTCCCGAATTATGCAACGGAAAGCTAGACAGCACGGAAAACCCTATCGACCGAAAAGTGAAAGCGCCCTGTACCAAGAAGAATCGAAAGGAAAAGAAACTCAGGAAATCGAAATCGGAATTGCTGCCACGGCGGATTCTGGAAAAATGCCAGCACGAAGTGTGCCCAGAGATCTGGAAATCTGGGAGAGCAGCGATGTGGTGGAACCTGAAATACAAGCAAACAAAATATCTAGTTTTGCCCGGACAGGAAAGCCGGCCACTGGCAAAGCTAGACATCACACTGCCAAGGTTGTGGTTGTGGGCAGCCAGGGGGTCGGCAAGACCAGCCTGCTGATCCGCAAAACCAGAACCTATAACAGTGTGATTGCAAAGCCTACCGTTGGCGTGCAATACCTGGAAGTCCATCTGGATCTTGATGGCACTTTGGATACGAAGAAAAAATGGGGCAGACAGCCCGAGCCTGTACGAACCGAGCTGACCCTACAGTGCTGGGACACGGCAGGTCAAGAACGGTTCAGATCCCTAACTCGGCAGTTCTACAGAGGTAGGAATGTTAAAAGTTTGCTATGAGCTTTATCAAGGAGAGTTTTTGAATGACTGAATGTTTGTTTTAAGTGACGAGAAATAGAGGGTGAATAATCAGAGTTGTGAGCGTTTCATGTACAAAACTGAACAGTTATGTATTTTGCGGATATGGGCAGACGAAACCTTCCACTACAGTTTGGGCTTGAGTTTGCTTTCTTGAGCTTGGTTCGATACAGAATCTCGGTCGGCGTAGATTTACCTGAACATCATAAATCACTCATAAATTACTATATGCAAGGCTGTATACGACAATTTTGACCAAACCAGTTGTGATGTTAGCAATCACAGGAATTAAATTTGGTAAAACCTTCTTGGGTACACAGTTTCTGCCCATTACCTTCTTCTCTTCACCTCTTGTTTTCGCTCCATTACGATCCGTAAGTGTGGCATACTAAAATATTTATTTTTACTCTTCCAATTTTAATTTTCTGTGCTGTCTACTACTTCAGATTCCGCCGGCATCATCCTACTCTACGACATCACAGAAGTCAACTCCTTCAACGATCTGAAGTTGTTCGTTCAGGACATCGAGACCTATGTGGACGAGCCTTGCGTTAAGTGTATCGTGGGCAACAAGCTGGACATGGCAACGTTTCGAAGAGTGGACCGCTGGAAGGCCCAGATGTATGCCAGTTTTCTGGGTGCCTCCTATTTCGAGACGTCGGCCTACGCCAATCTCGGGATCGATACCGTTTTCGAGGAACTGGGCCGAGCCATTGTCGAAAGCGGACTGTCCAAACCGGTTGCGGAAAAGTTGCAACTGGATGCGAAGGGGAAACCGCGTAAAAAGTGCTGCTGAACTTGTGTCCTTTTCTCGGCTTCTTTCATTCTATTTTGGTCATTTTGCCCTTTTTTGTTACAGATCGAAATCAGCTAACACTAGACTAGTGTTCCCTGTTTCCCTTGACTTTATTGGAGGAGCATAAGTTGTGCGACTGCTTGCTTAAGTCGTGCGAATATTGGATTTGTAGTTCATACTAATTGCTTCACCTGAGAACTCTGAAAGGTTGAAATTAGCGTAATAAACTATTCGTAAGAATCTTTGTTCAGATTTGTTGAGTGGTTGGAAATCTCAAACACAAATTCTCTAAACCGATCGATCTAACACATTCTTTCAATTTTTGCAATTCTGATTTCATCCTTTCATACTATTACTTAAAGTAGTCTAGTGAACAAGTACAGCCTGGAAGCTAAAGTCTGTTTGTCTTAGCGTTGTGTTATTCTAACAGTAATTTATTGTTCATTAAATTTTATGTCCGATCCTTGATTTGTTGATTGGCTATGAAATGGTATCACAAGGGCTTCGAAGTAGACCAGTTTGATAGAAAATATGCATTTTATCAGTCTAGCCTATAGAAAAAAGCATAGGTCGTTGGTTGCAGTTTTACTTGTGGTCGAGTTGAGTCGAACTTTGTAATGAACGTTTTACACACTTGATACTTAACTCAAGTTGGTAACGTATGACTACTAGTTTTTATACTTTGCTGTATCTAATAATCTCAACGCGTTTTTCGTCTTTTTAATGAGATAAAATGCATGGTTCTATATCACAGTTATTTCTTTCAGCACATTAAAAAGGTGATTTAAAGTGACAGTAAAGTCGTGTAAAGGTCTTTATAGTAAAAACTAAAATCTGGTATGGACAGGTTAAATTTTAGCTGTTGTAGTGCAAATGAACTATGGAGCAATTATTGCTTTGAACAAACTTTTTATCAGACCAAAACTTTGTTATCTTTTTACGTAAAAATGGGGAACTGGTCCCACAATGTTAAAGAGCACCAAAATAATATATTTGGAACAAATTCAAAAATAAATAAAAGTTGTAAAAATTTCAGGATTTCATGTATTATATTCTATGAAAGTTACATTCTTAAATTGTTACTGAACCAGTTAAAACCAGTGATGAAAATTTGGCGACGGTTTACAACGACGACTCAAACGCGCTCAAATGTCGATTGCTTGTAAGAACTACCACTGTCAATTTGCATACAGAATTCAATGCTCATTCATTACCATAGCAATTCAAAAAGTAACAAAAATGTTTAATATGAGGAACTGAAGAAATGACCACAGACACAAATTAAACCAGCACCCACACTTTAAAGGGGGGTTCGGAGGGCACCATGGTCCCTCAAAAATCGGAAATTCGGTACAAAAATGTCAGAGTCAAAGGACAACGGGCAATTCCAGAGAGGACAGTTTGCATAAGGAATAATGCAATTTTTGCTAAAAATTGAAACATATTGTTAAATTTAAACAATCTTTTTAAAAAATCGTTAAACCAACACCAACTTGTGTATAACCGCTTAAAAATTATAAATTACTTTAAATTAGTCATTGAAGTCTGGATTTTGGTGAAAATTCGCAAAATTTTCGACTTTTTGGTCACTTCTCCCCATTCTGGAGCTCGTCCAAGAGGAGTCAAAATTTAGCCAATATTGGCACAGAACCCTTCAAGAATCAGTGTCCTTGTTATGCCAATAGCGGTCAGAAATTTCACGTAAATGTAGCTTTGTAAGCTAATAATAAACCATGTCAATCTTAGAATTGCATAATGAAAAACGGTGGTTTGATAGCAGTAATTATGACATAAACTTATAACTTCGGTAAACAACACCAAAAAAAGTCGGAAAAGCTTTGGAAAAAAGTTTTTATCCATTCCGCCTCTGAACTTTTTCATAGTGTTTCATGGCAGATTTTTCCGTCCCATTTTCCTTCCCTAGAACACTTACAGGTTGGGTCGGTTGGGTCGGTTTAGTACGGGGTAGCTTAGCATAAATCTGTCGACTAAGAATTTATGATACGGTTTTGGTGGGAGCCCAGTGTTCAACCCAACCGTCAACTCCAAGAAAGGGTGCGAAAAAATAGTAAGCACAAATAGTCGGAACAAGGTTTTAAATAAGCATCAGACAAGACAGAAGAAGACGCAATAATTGCTGTCACAAACAATGCAGATAAAGACAAACAGAAAAAGTAAACAGTATTTTAAAGTATTGTTTTGAGTTTCTGAGTATTAAATTTTTTGCAGAGTTTTCAAGAAATAATATTTTATTACTAAGTTTGGTCAGTTTTAGGAAAAATTAAGAAATGCAGCGGAAAAATTCCAGGCAAATCCGGAAGTATTTCAAAATTTTTGAGGAGCACCCACTTTCCTGCCAATTTTGCTCACCGCTTGGGCAGTATTTTCCTATCTTTATCCAGGTTGCTCGAGGGACTCGATTTCCAAGACAACCTAGGCTACATAGCTAGTCATCTACTTTTACAGCAATATAGGAACTTTAACAATAAATTTCGGTTTAAAGAAATGCGGTTAATGGAAGCTGTCTTCATGTAGGTGAATTTTTAAATCTTTTCTTGGCAGTCCCAATCCCATAAGAGATAATTTCGAGAACTGAGATCATCGACATGCCGATCAGGGCGCCCATTCCGGATCCAACGTCGCTGATCATCGTTGACCACTAAAAAATACATAAAAATATAGGACGATAACCTAAATGTGGTTCAAAATATACCGCTATGTTTAACACAGAGTTGGAAGCGGGTACCATTTTGGCGACCCGCCCGCCCCGGTATCCGCAAGCTGGTACCCGCCCCGCCCCGCCCCGCGGCCCGCGGCCCGCAGTCAACTGATACCCGCAAGATACCCGCAAACTTTTTCTAAAGCTAAAGATTTACTGTGCGGTTAAATTTATTAAATAATGTCAATAATGCGAAATAAACTTTATTTAAAGCTTCTAAACTTCTTTAACTTATAAAGTTATTGAGATGTTTGGCCGAAATATGGAAATTAACCCAAATTGCTGAAGTTTGTGGAAAAACAAAACTTTTTCGAAAAGCTTAAACTATATAACTGATACATTTAATAGGGAATGCACAAGTGCTTGGGGCCCGATGACAGCCTCGGTGGTTAAGTCTTGGTGCCGACCGGGACAAAGCTTTGTAATTTTTGATAATTTTAGCCAAAATTTTGCAATTTTAGAAGTCTAAATTAAGTTAAATTGATACAGAGATTGTTCCTTCATATTTCTCATCTATTTTTATTGAAAATAACAATAGCAATTTTGTCGATACTTAAAACCATAGTAAAATCTGAATTTAAAAAAATTCTCCTAGACTGCAATTTGCAGGCCTCGGCGTCGGATCCGACCCGATGCATCTATACGAGAAATTAATCTTGGCATCATGTAGTTTCGCAAAAAAAGACCCAATTTACAAAGCTAAAGACTAGTCTTATTAAATGAAAAGCATCTTCTGGAATTTAAAAAAATGATTAAGGTTCTTGAAAATGAATTGAAGATTTGAAGAGTTGAAAATTATGCACTATTCGGCTCTCTCGAAAGCGCGTTTAGCCTGGTAGAGGGCAGAGGCCTCTGGATACAAAAATCCACAACAGTAGATGACGACAGATGACATAGCAAAAAACGCAACTGCAACAAAGGAATTAGGATAGGATATTCAAAGTTGAAAATTTACTTGAACAAACATTCCCAGTTTCGAACAATTTTTTTGAAAAGGTTCGAGAGGACCTCATGTGCCATCCACTAAACAAACGCCACTAAAGCAACACATGCTTATAATAAAATTTAAGGCATTTAAGCATTGCAAAGGCGCCTTGAATAGCAGTCTCTATGCTGAGATATATATTTAGTTAGCCTGCTTAATGAAAATTAAAACAAGATGCAAGTAGAGAGCTCGGTAAATATACAGTGCATGCTGTAGGAACTCAACATACTATCATGATTACGTTTCTGAATACAGAGCAAGTTTAATCAAACGATATGCGCTCAGATTAGCATCGTGGAGAAGGGACCCAGCCAGAATTACCTAGCGATTCTTTAAAATCAGCAACACTATCTTTTTCCGAACACATTTCAAAAAATTGTTAGAATATTAGTGAATATATCAGCAAGCGATACCCGCAACTACCCGCGCGGGTAGCCTGCGTGTAGCAAATTTTCTATTACCCGCGGGTACCCGTGGGTACCCGCGGCCCACTTCCAACTCTGGTTTAACAGGCACAGAAAGTCTAACATGCGTTTGTTTGAGCTTCAATTACAAAGCATATTGTTTCAGCATCGAATTTGTTTCGAATCTGTAAAGGACATGACGCTTGCAATATACTTATACAATATTTGCTCTTGATAATTGACTGAAGTAAAACTTCAAACAAAGCCCCCCCCCGCTTAGGCCGTGACACATCTAACATTTTCGCTGTAGGATTCTGTGTATGTGACCCAGGTTAGTGAATGATAGAAGACCTTCAATCTGACATCTTCTCTTGTTGGACTAAAACAATGATAATAGAATAAAAGTACATAAATAGTACCAAGAGTACATAATAACTAAGAGTGTGACAAGCGTCACACTCTTCGTTATTAAGGCCGTGGACATGATCTGCACGATAACGGCTGACCCCCTGCCCCTACACAAATTAGACCCCAGTGACCCCTCCCACAAATGAGTACCTAGTACACATTTGTGTACCATCACTCGCTTGTATGTTTATGTGATGAAGCTCGAAAGTGGCCAGTTGCTAATAGAACGTTTTTGGCTTATGTGATGAAGCTCGAAAGTGGCCAGTTGCTAATAGAACGTTTTTGGCTTTAACACATAAACATACAAGCGAGTGATGGTACACAAATGTGTACTAGGTACTCATTTGTGGGAGGGGTCACTGGGGTCTAATTTGTGTAGGGGGTCAGCCGTTATCGTGCAGATCATGCCCACGGCCTTGTCACACTCTTAGTTATTATGTACTCTTGATAGTACGTAATCCAACAGAGCTGCAGTTGGGTCAAAAATTTTGATCCTGACTCTAGTGTTGTTCACTGGTTTAGCTAGCGACTTCGGCCGTCCGGCCTGTACCGGCCTGTACCGGACGGCCGGCCGACCGGCGGCCACCGGCACGAGAACGGCCAGCCGGCCGGCCGGTATACCGGCCCTCACCGGCTGGCCGTGCCACTTTTCGTCCGCTATCCAAAATACAAGTAAAAATATTTAGTAGTTTTCAAGGCAGATTATAGCAATTGTAAGTCGATAAGCTGTTACTGTTTCACTCAGAAACCGGTCGGCCTGGTTTGATCGGCCGCCATGTCACCGGCCGGCCCACTCTGAATTTGGGCCGCCTGTCTAGAGAGGGTCGGTGCACAGCATTACCTGACTCTACCCGTTACCCGCGGATCCCTGACCATTAACACTTAACCCACACACGTGACAGTAATGACATGCTTTAAAAAATAGGAGAGAATTTTTAAAACAGTTGAATTAAAAATTGGTTTAGTTAATTTCGGCTTTAATTAACGAAACGCGCTTTCTAAGCAATTTAGGGTACGGGCTTAAAGTATACTGAAATGGATAATTGCTGTAATTATGGAAACCTGTAGGGGTAGATTAAGTTGAGTTTATTGGCCACAAGTGGGGTTTATTGCAATTGTAGAGCTGCAATTGCAATTGTAATCAGAATTTGTGCTGTCATACAAATATAAGGAAATAGGTTTGTTCAAATCTTTTAGAAAAATTAAAACATTTAAATGTAATTGAAGAAAAGTTTTAAACTTTTGGTTGAAAAATCTAATTTTTTGGCAATTGATTGACCATTTTTTGACGCACTTTTGACCGGCGCGTCACACATTTTAACCCACACGCTCGGTATCCCTGAAACACTTCCAGTTCTGATCGAAAATGAAGGAATCCTAGGTTCAGCTTAATTTACATCGTTATGAACGCGGCGGACAACAGTGTCACATACTTTTTTGATTCAGTATTTTGATGTGATACATACATTTGTATGATTCAGATATACTTGAACTGATTCATACCTGTCAGCATACTTAATTAAAAGTTTAAACCAGAAAAATACAAGCATTTTTGTGCGTAAAGCGTCTTAGCCGATATCATGTCATTATTCCTTATAGAGCATACATTGGAACGTATATTCAAAATTATTTTATTTTACATAGCGCACAGACAAAAATAAGTGAAAGTAAATATATGAATTTCACAGGAACTTTCTGTAAATGTCTGTAAGCGGGAATGTGTGTTTCGATGGTAACAATTAGATGCAAGGGCTAATGTACCAGTTTTCTTAAAATATGATGACTCATTTCATTCTTGACACAACAGACAACTCTTACGGATAATATAATTCCTCATCTTGTATTTCACAAATATTGCTTCGATCTTCACATACATTTGGGTCTTGAATCTAAAATAAACAAATATTAACTATGCTGTTAGCTTACTCCATTGCAATAAATACCTAAACTGACAGGCGTACGGCCCGGTCAAACTGATTATGCATGCATTCTTGGTGCATTTGAATTTTAGGTCAACGAATTGAACTACCAAACAAACTACCAAGTTAACTACCAAACAAATGTCAAAATTAAAAGAGTCAGCAACTGTTAAGTAGAAGCAAACGCTTCTTTAGATGTTACGGCTACGCTACGTAAGGCATGCGTTTATTGCACAAACTGCAAAAGCAGTGAACCAAAAAGTAAAGGTAAAATCTCCGTCTGTTTTACAAGGCGATTACC
>JASAND010016247.1:0-16259 GCA_030248195.1 Trissonchulus latispiculum
TGGGAAACTCCCCCATACCTGTAACCGTGATAAGGATTATGAACGCCTCCTGATGATGGATATCCAGAGAGAAAAGGTTGAACAGTGCGCGTCATTTAGAGACGCTCCTGCGCGATTCTGGAGGCAACATCTTGGCTCATTCCACTCATGCTACCAAAAATGCCTTTTGGTCCACTGGGTTGGACAAACATTCCCAGCCATCCTCAACCCAGTTTCCGGGCCAAAACGTCCTGGGCGCTATTCTGATGGAGTTGCGATCTTCTTGTTGGTGAAGAGAGTAACTATGTTACAACAGTGGACATCGAGGACATGGGAGATGTGGTCCAAATTACCAGAGATGGAGAGGCCCCAATCCAGCGAACTGGGCGCCGCGTCAAGCCTTCAAAGCCTCAACGCCCGGCTTCTCGCAAATTTGGTAGATCCGCCCCCTATGCTACCATTGCGGGGTAAAAGCCCATACCAATGGCAACAGAAGGCTACGGCGGTATTGCCCTCTCGAGTGCTTTCACTGCCACCAACATGCCCACAAACGTCGAAACAGTCCCTTCCAAAACCAGCCCTCTCCTCCACCGTCAGCTCAACATTTTTTTCGCGATCCGGCCTCGAACGAAAGCCCTATCGCTACTCCAGCACGCCAACGACCCTTTTTATTGCCCGCTCCTCCTATCCCACCAGCAAAAACGTATGCCCAAGCGATTTCTGGTCAATATTCGTCAGCTACCCCCTCTCTTCGCTGGAAAATCCGGCTACACGGTAGGATGGCTCGAAAATTCAGCCAGTGCTGATTCGACCACAGGTCCGGTGGAAGACTTCTATCAACACGCAGGATGCTGCGACTATTGAAAACTTTTGATAATGTGAGTGTAGTTTTATGTAATATTAGAAGCGTCTGTAATAAGTTCATCCCAGCTGCAAATTTGAAGTTTGTTTAAGAATTTAATTTTCCAGAAATTATTATATTGAATGAAACTTGATTGAATGACGAATATCCAAATAATTTATTTGTCTGTAATGGGGAGTATAATATTTACCGCAAGGATCGGGGAAACTGGAAATCCGAGGGGGAGGTGTTGCAATTTTGGTGAAAAAATGCTTGTCAAGCAGGGAGCTAAAAATGTCCAATTTGCATTCCTATTGAAGGAATTGCTGTTGAAGTTCGTGGCTTGGGGAGTAAAAGATATATATATAGCACTTTTTATAGGCCAGCTGTTTCTTGTACCGACTGTTTTGTAAGTCTGGAAAACTGTTTGAAATTTTTGCTAAATAAGCGGTCCCCCTTAATTGTCACAGGTGACTTCAATTTGCCTGGTGTGGATTGGAAGGTACCGCAGGCCGTCACAACTTTTAATCAGGATAAATTCTTAAATTTGTTTTTGGAAAATGGTTTTCATCAAAAAGTTCTTGAGCCTACAAGAGGAAGTAGTACGTTAGACCTTGTTTTTGAAAGTATCCCTGACTTGATTTCTGATGTCAAAATTTGTTCCCCCGTAGCTAATAGTGACCATTGTTCTGTGTGCTTTAATGTAGACACAGATTTTAAATCTTCTCGCAGCCGGTCATACTTCTGCTGGGATCAGGCAGACTATGCAGGTATGATAACTAGGCTTGAAATGGTGAATTGGGGAAATTTATTTGCCCCCTATGCTTCTGTAAACGATAAGTGGCTTGTTTTTAAAGAGTTATGTTTGCAAATTATTGAGGAGCACGTTCCAAAGAAAACACTTTCTGCCGGCAAAAGACCTAAATATCCCAAAAACATTAGGCGTCTTTTAACACGGAAAAGAAAATTACATAAAGTATTGTTAAGGTCATGCAGCAACGAAAATAAGTTGCGATTTAATGAAGTTTCTGCTAAGTGCGACACGGAAATTAGAAAATTCAATTTAAGCTCTGAATTAAGATACATAGAGAGTCCTTCTAACCGTGCTTTTTATACCTATGTGAAACGTAAACTATGTTGCAAAGAAGATGTATCTGTATTGTGTGTAAATGATAAAATAGCTGTTGAAGATAAGGACAAGGCTAACCTCTTAAATTGTCAGTTTAAGTCTATTTTTGTGCGGGACGATGGGAGGACCGTCCATCTGACGGAAAAGGAATTTGACACCGGTTTTGAAGATGTGCTGTTTACAGGTGCCTCTGTCCTTGAAGCTATTAATACTCTAAATTCTGCCTCTGCGGCTGGTCCAGATAAAATTCCCGCGAGGTTCCTTAAGCTTTGTAAATATCAACTTTGCCGACCACTTCAGACAATCTTTCAGCAGTCTTTCAATGATGGGGTTATGCCAGAAGACTGGTTAGTAGCGCACGTAGTACCTATTTATAAAGGAAAGGGTAGCAAATCGGCTCCAGAAAATTATAGGCCAATATCACTGACCTGTATCTGTTGTAAGATTATGGAGAAGATTTTCAAGAGATTTTTGCTCGACCATTTGCTCAAAAACAAACTAATAAGCAGTGACCAACATGGTTTCATGTCGCAACGCTCAACTCAGACTCAGTTATTAGAATGTCTGAATTATTGGTCAGCGAAACTTAATGAAAAAGAGGGGGTGAAGGTTCTGTATTTGGATATAAGTAAGGCTTTTGACTCTGTTTCACATCTCAAACTTAAGAGTAAGCTTAGATCGTACGGGATATGTGGGCGGGCTCTAAATTGGTTAGAGTCTTTTCTAACGGGAAGGGTTCAGTATGTTAGGGTAAGAGATATACTTTCTGACGTTGCTGAAGTGATTAGCGGAGTGCCCCAAGGTAGTGTTCTTGGACCCGTGCTCTTTCTTATTTATGTTAATGATCTTCCTGATGTTTGCGTTAACTCAAAAGTAAAGATTTTCGCAGATGATACCAAAATATTTTTCTCGGGAGCCTCTGCAAACCACTTTGCGTGTTTCCAAAATGACTGTAGTAATGTTTTTGACTGGGCGTCAGAAAATCAACTTTCGATTGCGTCTAATAAAAGTATGCTCCTTGAAATTGGTTCGCATTATCTTGCTTCCGATTTTGAAATCAATGGATCAAATATACCGAAAGTTGAATTCGTAAAAGATTTGGGGGTTTACATTACTTCAGATTTGAAGTTTTCTATGCATGTAGATAAAATATGTGCTAAAGCGTTCCAAAAAACTGCTGTTATTTTTAAGTCATTTTGCTGTCGTGATTCAAAATTTTTATTAGCTATGTATACACTTTACGTCAGACCAATTTTGGAGTATAGCTGTTGTGTCTGGTCCCCACATCTAATGAAGGATATCAATAAGTTAGAACTAGTTCAGAGACGATTTACAAAAAGAATACCGGAAATTCGGGAGCTTTCATACAGGGATCGCCTTAGGTTTACGGGACTTGACACACTTGAGTGTCGTAGACTTAAAGCTGACCTTGCTCAAGCTTACAAGATTATCTACGAAGTGGATAATGTTAATTCTGCGGAATTTTTCTCTTATGCGGTCAAATCAGGCACACGTGGTCATGAGTTGAAACTGCGAAATTGTAAGTCTAGGCTCGATTGCCGAAAGCATTTTTTTGCAAATAGGATAGTTCCAATTTGGAATACTTTGGATTCTGACGTAATATCCGCTCCAAACGTTTTTATATTCAAAAAGCGGCTTGATTCTGTTGATCTGCATAAATATTTAAAATATAAGCCTGATTAGTATATTTAGTTGCTCAAACTAGTTAGGTCTTTGTAGTAATCTTGTATACGTACGTATGTATATATATATATATATATATATATATATATATATATATATATATATATATATATATATATATATATATATATATATATATACGTAAGATGTATGTATATATAATATTCTGCTGGCTAGTTCTTGTGGTTATTTTCGACAATTGGTAGTTAGTTTTTGCAGGTGCATGCAGAATCTTGTATGTCTCCTTTTTGGCCCTTATAATGCTTATATATATACTGTAAATTGTATTGATATACGTATATTTCATGCAGTTTGGCCAAATAAACATTTTTGATTTGATTTGATGCGCAGAAGCTGCGCAAAATCCTGCGCAGATCCTGCGCAGATGTCATGCGCAAATTGTAGAGCACATCGAGTTTAGTATGTCTGTGAAGTTTCAGCCCCGTATCACTTACCGTTATAAAGTTGTGCCCCGGACCGGTTATGGCGGCGATGTTTTTTTTCCGGTTTCTCCTATTTGATGGGTGTATTGGACATAATGTTCGCCGCTTTCACGTGATCTGCAGCGGTGGGCCAACCTAAAGGGCTATGGGGTCTGGTAGTACCCTCTAAAGAATTTAAGAATCACAACTTTTTTGCGCCGCAGCTGCGCCACAGCGCCGCAGTGGCGCCGCAAAGTCGGCTCATAGCGAAAAGTGACCATTTTTGTGGTCGTCGCTCAGGTCGAACGTTGCGAGCTGGAGCTGATTTCTTTTTATATTCAGAAATTACATATATTGAACTAACTAACGGTCCAGGTTGCGTTTCTCTATCGCTTCCCTAGCGACCACAGTGGCCCGTCAAAGATGGCGAAAATTCGAAAAATGAAAAATCGAAATTTCTCGCTATCTATTTAACTTTGAAAGCTCAAATCTTCCATACAATGGTTTTCTGGCACGGAGAATCGATTCCCGCAGTCAGTTTTACCGTCAGACCCACCCATCTTGCTGTGCTGGTTCCACTTTGCCATCTGGAGGGTCATGTCGGCAACCGCTTCCTGGAGGTCCATACTAGGCTCTACTTGGCGTCTCAAAACTTTGTCCATAGGGGTTTTCTGGTGCGCCCAGCTCATTCCCGGTATCCGTTTTGCCGTCCGACGCACCTATTTTGCTGGGCTGGTTCCACTTTGCCGTCGGGAGGGTCAAGTCGGAAACCGCTTCCTGGAGGTCCATAGTAGGCTTTACCTGGCCTCTCAAAACTTTGTCCATAGGGGTTTTCTGGTGCGCCCAGCTCACTCCCGGTATCCGTTTTGCCGTCCGACGTACCTATTTTCCTGTGCTAGTTCCACTTTGCCGTCGGAAGGGTCAGTCGGGTGGAGGGGGTCAAGTGGTCGAAATAAAAATTTTTCAAAAGTGGTCAAATTTAGTATCAAACGAAAGCTCTAAGTGAGCTGAGCAACTTTTGTCATAGAACTGCGTACCCAAAGTGGCTGTAGAGTGCTGTGGTGGGGTGGGGTGGGGACTTAGGCTATTTTGGGTCAAAAATAAAATTTTTCAAAAGTGGTCAAATTTGGTATAAAATGAAAGGCCGAAATGAGATGAGCAACTTTTGACATAGAACTGCGTACCCAAAGTGGCTGTAGAGTGCTGTGGTAGGGTGGGTGGGGGGCAAGGCCGCACCCAGGGGGGGGGTTCAAGGGGTCTAGACCCCCCCTTTTGGGATGACAAAATGGAAAATTTTTGCTGTTTTTATGGCAAAAACTGCTATTTTTAAAAAATTTTCGCGCCTTCGGCGCGATAATTTACTTTTTGCAAGAAATAAACGTCCAATGTACTGTTTTTTTGGCAAAAATGCAAAAATTCTTCAACTTCTGGGCCCCCGTTGCGTTTTACCTTGGACCCCCCCTTTTCAAAATCCTGGGTGCGGGCCTGGTGGGGGGGACTTAGGCTATTTTGGTCAAAAATAAAATTTTTCAAAAATGATCAAATTTGGCATAAAATGAAAGCTATAAGTGAGCTGAGCAACTTTTGTCATAGAACTGCGTACCCAAAATGGCTGTAGTGCTGGGGTGGGGACTTAGGCGATTTTATTTATATAGGTCAAAAATGGAATTTTTAAAAGTGGTCAAAGTTGTGTCAAATGAAAGTCCTAAGCGAACGGAACAACTTGTCATGGAGCCACCCACCCAAACGTGTCAAATAACGTCACGTGCCTATGAACCGGTTGTCTTTACTTCTTTAACCGGAATTTAAAGGATATATAGACACAGCCAACACGCACATATTATCCTCTTTTGTGCGGAGCATTTTTGTTACTTGTATATATATATATATATATATATATATATATATATATATGTAGCAATCAGCGAAGGAGATGCTTTGTTAATGACCTAAGGGACACTATTATATAACGTGCTGACGAAAGATTTTGTTGCTAAAATAAATCCACTGATCAACGGTCTATGCGCAAAATGTATGTGCATTGTATGCATGTGATATACGTATATACTTACGTAGATACGTATATATATACTGAGTTGGTTTAGATGCTTGCTGTTGCAGTATACAGATCGAACACATTAACATATTGTATATATATATATAGGCATAAAATAACCCTGCACCCTGTAACAGTGCGTTATGCTTTGGCTTGAAGCTATATAAAATGTATGTATACGACATACGTGTAGAATATTGTATATATACGTATATATATATATATATATATGTATGTATATATATATATATATATATATATATATATATATATGGCCGGAAAAATAACCACGTAAGCTGGTTGTAGAAATATAGAACGAAATAGCTTGTAGATCGTCGTAGATGCATTATATATGTGTGTTATCTCAGCATATATATGCTGTATAATTTATTTATATATATTATATATACAATACGCATATACATGCTAAGGCTTACCATGCGCTTAGAACACTGCAGGCTGAGGGACTCCTCTTTAGAAAGTTTCTTGTCTGGCGTGTGGCTGGAAACTTTTAGGTTTAGACTTAAGGAATAAGTGACCCCCTTAGTTTTTGTTCGCCCCCGCTTACAAATAGGTACCGTTGATATTATAACATGTTTTTCTCTCTAACGAGTGTGTACGTAGTGCGTATGATTTCCAATTTTATTTAGCGTTTAGAAGCAGACACGTAGCCAGACAAGGGTATATATATAGCCATGGGGGAAAAACCCCCACTTTTTCGGATTTTGGCTGGAACTTTTTTGTTATAAGGGCTAGCTGAGAACTCTATATACCATCGTACTTGGCGTACTTAGAACTTTCTTTTAAGCCCATTTGCACTTCTCTAGGTTGTATATACCGTTAGGCCGGTATAATGCAAAAAGTAGCGGGGGAAAAACCCAATGGGGGGAAAAACCCAAATGGGGGGAAAATAAACCCACCCCTCACAGGTCCTAAAAATTGTCGTAGCGCGATTCTGACACTTCCTGTGTAAAATTCAACTTTTTTAGTTAGTATGAGTCAAAAAACCCGACCTAGGTAGCTTTTTTTGAGATCTCATGTGCCATTGAAAATGCAGCATCAAATGGACAGGTTTCATAAAGTTTAACACATAAACATAGGGCAATTTTTGAAAAATGCTAAAAACGATGTAATTTGATAAAACTTATTATTCTAACGTGTAGAGAATGGTTTTTTACGTACAATTGGCTATTAAAAGTCACAATTAGACCTCTGCTGGGTCATCCAGCAGCGAAATTGCACTTTTAGGGTTTTATGCCTCTAGCTACCCAAGTATTCAAAATTGTCCAAATCTGACAGCATAGGGTGACGCAGCGTCCTCGATAATATCGTACTACAGTCCCGAATTGTTTCCCAGTTGAGCTGGTAAAAAATTTTTCAAAAAAATTTGGGTGGGTTTTTTCCCCCCAAACTGGGTTTTTTCCCCGCCACGTTTGGCAATGTGCCAGTCTAACGGTGCATCGGATCGGTCTAATTTTTGCTGTGTGCAAAGAGGAAGACTTGCCATCATTGCAGATATTTGCAAAACTTTTCTAGCCCAACCCTGTCAAAAGTTACATCGGTCCAAACTTTTGCCAAATTTTTGAAAGGTTGGACCAAAAAGTAGGTATCATTTCAAAATGTCATAAAATGAGCAAGAGTGAACCAAATGACCTGATCTTTGCACACATAGGTTAGAAAGAGTCGCGCTTTCTGCTGGTATGTTTTGGAGCTCCTAGCTCCAACCCGTGACCCAGGAGGCGGGTGGGTTTTTTCCCCCAAAAAGGGGGTGGGTTTTTTTCACCCCATGGCTATATATATAGTTTACGTGTCATAAAACGTTAATGTCTATTGTCCACGTATATATATATACACATATACATGCTTTTTAATACTGAAAAATAATGATAAAATAATCTACGCGCTAAACCAGGCGCGTAGCCAGGGGTGGGTGGGGGTAATGCGGGAATCCCCCACCGAAATTGAGGACTGTGCAAATGTTTTTCCGTGGCATGTGCTGGCTTATATATTTCTAGGCCAAAATTTATGGAGGTCTTGGGGGGACGTATTTTTGAAAACTCGGCCCCACCCCCACTTTTTTGGGCTTCCCCCCCACTCACCCTAAGGTGCCCAGAAATTGCCAAATTTTTAGGATTTTTGGTCAAAATTTTCAAAATTTTTCCGGCTTCGCCGGAAATTTTTAATCAAAAATCGCATTTTTGGTGCTAAAACTTGATTTTAGAGCACTTTTAAGCATACGTACTTATAGCAGTGTATGTGGAAAACAGGCTATTTATACAGCATTTTTTGCATTTTTGGCCCATTTAGATCCCCCCCCCCACTTTTCGACCTCCCCCCCACTAGTGGGGGGGCGTCCCCCCACTCTCCCCCCCCCCCACTGTAGCCCCACGTTTTTTCGCCTAGGGATAAGCACTGGAAATTTGGTGGTCACCCGCGAAATGTGATGGGGGGGGGGGTTGACCCCCACAAATTGGGACTTCAGAAAATCCAAACAATGGCCTAAAACTGCAAAATTTTCTGTATTTTAACGCTTTTTCCGTGAAAACAAGGCTTGTTTTGACAGTTTTAGGCGTTTATACGTGGTTTGAAGCCGATTGTAAGTCAAAATTTGAGAAAAATGTTTCAAAAAAATGACCATTCTTCGGCAAAATTTAGCTAACTTTTCGGCTCCAAAAAGGGCCGGGGGGGGGTTGGGTGGTTGTAGTGGAAAGTTGGGGGAGGGGATGTCGAAAATTTTTGAGTGGGGGTAAGGGGGTTGGAAATTTTGGGGGGGAGTACCCCCCCCCCTCTGTGAAACTATGCAATCATGTTTTCGAGTTTAAAACCCCTCTCTAATGTTAAAAATACTTGATGATTGTATATTTTCCGGCATTAGCAATGGCTGAACAAGCGATTTTTGGCAGAAAAAATGAAAAAGGTTTGGGGGGGGGTCGTGGGGGGTTTGGGGGTTTAAAAAGGCCCCCCCCCAAAATTGCATGGAGGGGCACCCCAAATCCCCGTTACACCCATGGCTAAAGATGGTTGTTTATATATACGTAGCAATTAAAAGGTAATATACGCAATCATATACCACTATCTGGGCTAATTTAGGCATATTTTAGCACAAATTTGTCAATTTTCAAGCCCTATTTTCGCATACGAAAACTATTGACGGAAGCTTTTTTGAGTACGTTTATATATATATATATATATATCATAGGGGTCGCGGTAGCGACCCCTATAATATGAGTGAAAATGGTCGAATGACCGTGTAAAACAAGGCTGCGCAGAAGCTGCGCAGATTCCTGCGCAGATCGTGCGCAGATTATGTGCGCAAAAAATTGTACGTGTCGAGTTTAGTATATTGGCCAAGTTTCATCCCCGTACCACTTTCCGTTAAAAAGTTGTCCTAAAAATCGCTTACGAGAGTGATGTTTTTTTCCGGTTTCTCGCTTTTGATGTCTCATAAGGGGTTTTGTAGCTTGAATAACTACAGATAGAAAATTTTTGCCTATGAAACCCATATATATTCTTGTAGTACAAATCAAAAATAAGAAAATCAGCTAGTTTTTATGCCTCCCAGGGCCGGAAAAAATTTTTGGCTGGGGGTCAAAGTCGGCCAAAACGCTAAAATTGCCAAAAAGTATGCTTCAAAGGCGCCTTAATAAGTCAGATTGGGCTATATATGGGGCAGTACTGACTATATGGTTAAACAGTTCACATATCGGGGTCGTTCAAATGCTATATGATCCTGGCATCCGTTTTGCCGTCTGACCCACCCATCTTGCTGTGCTGGTTCCACTTTGCCATCTGGAGGGTCAGGTCGGTGGGAGGTCATGGGGGGGTCAAAAATGAAAATTTTCAAAAGTGGTCAAATTTGGTATCAAATGAAAGCCCTAAGCGAGCTGAGCAACTTTTGTCATAGAACTGCATGCTCAAAGTGGCTGTAGAGTGCTGTGGTGGGGTGGGGTGGGGACTTAGGCGATTTTCGGTCAAAAATGAAATTTTTCAAAAGTGGTCAAATTTGGTATATACCAAATGAAAGCCCTAAGCGAGCTGAGCAACTTTTGTCATTGAATTGCATGCTCAAAGTGGCTGTAGAGTGCTGTGGTGGGGCTGGGTGGGGACTTAGGCGATTTTCGGTCAAAAATGAAATTTTTCAAAAGTGGTCAAATTTGGTACCAAATGAAAGCCCTAAGCGAGCTGACCAACTTTTGTCATAGAACTGCATGCTCAAAGTGGCTGTAGAGTGCTGTGGTGGGGTGGGGTAAGGACTTAAGGTGGTGATTCCTTTTGGTCACATATTGTTGGTTGGAGGCATAAATGAAGATGAAATTTGACGAAACTTTCCGAAATAAGTTCTTTTAGCGTTCTAACACCCTCCGCGCAAGCCCGATTCAAAAATTCGAGATTTCCGGTCAGGGCGGTTTTTTCTAATTTCTGAAAGTTTGACAGCAGCTACACAGTTATGAATATATTCATTCGAAAGATCTCATTGAGCTTCATATTTTTGCTTTTTAAAGCAACTTTCTATCTTTTCACTACCGTCAGATATAGCCGATTTTCTTGTTTTGGCGTCGAAAACTTGTCATTTTTGCAGAAATCAAATAATCCAACATTTCTTGAACTACGCAAGTCGTAAAATCAAACTAAGGGCGTCGATCTGAAGGTCTCACAGGGACAAATTATCCGACGCATGATCGTCTTCCATCTGCTATGCTGTAGGCTGCTATCATACAAAATGTTGTTTTTACAAAAACACGACCAATTTTTTCCAAAGATTGTGGAGCATTCACCATGCAAGATGGAGGGCTGCTACTGAACAAATGTCTTCTGCACAAATATACCCAGGGACGATTTTTTAGTTGCCCCGATTGCTGCTTTCTAGCTAAAGTAATCGCTTGACAAATTTGCAAAAAGTAGGCAAAATACAGGTTACGCACACATTTCAGCTTATTTCTCTACAGCGAAGAGCGATTTCACAATAAATAAAAAATCGTCCCCAGCTATTTGATGGAGTTATCGAATGATATAACCGATGTCTCGCGAAAAAATTTACTTGAGTCTGCAAAAATTCTGGAAAATTATACTTCTTCTAAAATGTGTTAAAAATATTTTAAAAAAGCAACATTAGCTTCGTGGCATGCATTAAAAAGAAAAAATGTCAAGCTACGTTTTGATATAAAAATGGCTTCTTAACTCCAAGTAATGAATGAGTAATAATGGTGCAAACTTTATGTGACCAAAGGGAATCACCACCTTAAGCGATTTTCGGTAAAAAATGAAATTTTTCAAGTGGTCAAATTTGGTACCAAATGAAAGCCCTAAGCGAGCTGAGCAACTTTTGTCATAGAACTGCATGCTCAAAGTGGCTGTAGAGTGCTGTGGTGGGGTTGGGTGGGGACTTAGGCGATTTTCGGTCAAAAATGAAATTTTTCAAAAGTGGTCAAATTTGGTACCAAATGAAAGCCCTGAGCGAGCTGAGCAACTTTTGTCATAGAACTGCATGCTTAAAGTGGCTGTAGAGTGCTGGGGTGGGGTGGGGACTTAGGCGATTTTCGGTCAAAAATGAAATTTTTCAAAAGTGGTAAAATTTGGTACCAAATGAAAGCCCTGAGCGAGCTGAGCAACTTTTGTCATAGAACTGCATGCTCAAAGTGGCTGTAGAGTGCTGTGGTGGGGTGGGGTGGGGACTTAGGCGATTTTCGGTCAAAAATGAAATTTTTCAAAAGTGGTCAAATTTGATACCAAATGAAAGCCCTAAGCGAGCTGAGCAACTTTTGTCATAGAACTGCATGCTCAAAGTGGCTGTAGAGTGCTGTGGTGGGGTGGGGTGGGGACTTAGGCGATTTTCGGACGGTCAAAAATGAAATTTTTCAAAAGTAGTCAAATTTGGTACCAAATGAAAGCCCTAAGCGAGCTGAGCAACATTTGTCATAGAACTGCATGCTCAAAGTGGTTGTGGGGTGCTGTGGTGGGGTGGGGTGGGGACTTAGGCGATTTTCGGTCAAAAATGAAATTTTTCAAAAGTGGTCAAATTTGGTACCAAATGAAAGCCCTAAGCGAGCTGAGCAACTTTTGTCATAGAACTGCATGTCAAAGCTTTAGTAGGTGCTTGCTATTTTGCATGTCTCCTTTTTGGCCATGTTGTATTTGTCTATTATAGATATTGTAAGGTGCTGTAATTACGTAGATTGAAATGATTGTATGCATATATAGATTGTTTTTGGGCCAAATAAAAGACTTGTTGTTGTTGTTGTTCTTAAATTTGCAGGGAAGCAGTGGGAGCAACCATAATAAACCCTCCAGGGTTATTGTACGTTACGTTGGAATCTGTAGATTCCTTTTGCTATCTTGGTAGCCTAATTAGCAACGATGGATCGTCATCTGCCGAGATTTCCACCCGTATAGGCAGAGCCCAGAGTGCTTTTCAATCACTAATAAGACCTCTCTGGTCCAAAAAGGCCGTCAGCATTACAACAAAAGCCAGAGTTTACGATGCTGCTGTGAGAAGTGTCCTGCTGTATGGCTGCGAAACTTGGTCCTTGAAAATAGCTGACCTGAAAAGGTTTAGTGCTTTGAGCATCGTTGTTGGCGCAGAATCCTCCGAATCCTCCCACAGGCGCATGTAACTAATGCCGAAGTAGGCGCCAGGTTCCTGCATACTGAGAATATTGGGCTCATCCTGAAAAAGCGGAGGTTAACATGGTTGGGCCATGTACTACGAATGCCGCAAAACAGGCACCCTCACGTAGTGCTAACATCAACAACGCCTCTAACCTGGCTTTGACCCTAGCTCTCTGTAGACGAGTGCAAATATTTTCGGACTTAGTTTTTTTCCGGGGGGCCAAAATAGGGGGTCCCCACTATGTACACAGACCTATGGGGGGGTTCTAGAGCCTCCAAAACTGATTTCCCCTTAATTGCGGGGGATTCTATACAAAAAAGGACCAAAAGTTCCTAGGGGGTCGAAGCCCTCCGAGCCCTAGGGTGGGGGGAAAAATGAGGAGAGAAAACACGAGCTGGGAAAGGGGCTATTTTTCATATCTCGAGATTGGCTCGACCGATTCGGCTGAAATTTTCACAGCATGTACCCTGCCCACAGGCTCTTCACACATCGAGTTTGAGGCCGGTCCACTCCTCCCTGAGATATTAAAAAAACTATTTCCAAAAATTAGCATTTCCCCAAAATTTCCCTATTCTAGGTAGTGCGCTGACGCGCACTACCTGATTTTTTAAACCCTTCCATCATATACGTATATTCCAGAAAAGTTCCTGCAATTGCAAAAATGCGTGAACTTCAGGGGGGTGACTTCAACCCTCAAAATGCAGGAAACCCCCCTCACCCCGGAAACAATTTTTTCAAGTGCACCGCTGATGCCAGTTTACCATACATCATTTCCATTGTATCCATCCGAATGGGAGTTTTGTTTCTTAATCTTTCCACGACCTCGACTATCTTTGCCGCCCTCAAATGGCGGACTGTGGTCGGAAGACTGACCCTTGGAATCCTGCAAAAAGGAAAATGCATAATACGCAAAAAACTGAAACCCACACACATTATTCCTATCCTATATGCATATAGCTTTTTCTATCTGCAAAGTTGTCCTTGCAAAAAGCAAAAGGGGAATGGCAAAAACGTTGCAACAAACGTTACGTAACCAATTGTATTCAAAAATGGACTAATACATACAGGTATGTAAATACTACAAATATATACATGAATAAACTATATCGTATATACGTACCAGCATGTATACATAGTACATACATATATATAATAAATAACCTACCCTCATATTCATCTCAGCCATTTTACTCAATAGATTGGCATTCCGTTTGTCCGCTTCCACTTCCTAACAAAACAAGACAAAATTTTTGTATATATATAGCACGGTATATATATATCATAGGGGTCGCGGCAGCGACCCCTATAATATGTGTCAAAAGTCCCTGGAGACACCGTAAAATAAGCTGCGCAGAGGCTGCGCAAAATCCTGCGCAGATCCTGCGCAGATTTCATGCGCAAATTGTAGAGCACATCGAGTTTAGTATGTGTGCGAAGTTTCAGCCCCGTATCACTTTCCGTTAAAAAGTTGTGCCCCGGACCGGTTATGGCGGCGATGTTTTTTTTCCGGTTTCTCCTATTTAATGGTCGTATTGTCCTGACTTTCCGCCTCTTTCACGTAATCTGCAGCGGAGGCCGGACCTAAAGGGGTATAGGGTCTGGTAGTACCCCATGCGCCATTTAAGAATCGCTACTTTTTTGCGCCGCAGGTGCGCCACAGCGCCGCAGCGGCGCCGCAAAGTCGGCTCAGAGCGAAAAGTGACCATTTTTGTGGTCGCTGCGCAGCTCGAACGTTAGGAGCTGGAGCCGATTTCTTTTTTATATTCAGAAACTACATATATTGAACTAACTAAATAGCTAAGTCTCGTTTCTCTATCACTTCCCATGCGACCACAGTGGCCGGTCAAAAATGGTGAAAATTCGAAAAATGAAAAATCGAAATTTCTCGCTGTGTATTCAACTTAGAAAGCTCAATTCTTTCATACAAAGGTTTTCTGGCACGGCGAATTGATTCCCGTAAGCAGTTTTGCCGTCAGAGCCACCCATATTGCTGGGCTGGTTCCACTTTGCTGTCGGGAGGGTCAAGTCGGTACCGACTTCCAAGAACACCATATAGGACTGTGCATAGCCTCTAAAAACTTTGTCCATAGGGGTTTTCTGGTGCGCCCAGCTCATTTCCGGAGTCCGTTTTGCCGTCCGACCCACCCATTTTGCTGGACTGGCTCCACTTTGCCGTTTGAAGGGTAAATCGGGTAGGGGGTCAAGTGGTCAAAAATAAGATTTTTCAAAAGTGGTCAAATTTGGTACCAAATGAAAGCGCTAAGTGAGCTGAACAACTTTTGTCATAGAATTGCATGCTCAAAGTGGCTGTAGAGTGCTGTGGTAGGGTGGGGGTGGGGACTTAGGCGATTTTGGGTCAAAACTAAAATTTTTCAAAAGTGGTCAAATTTGGTACTAAATGAAAGCCCGCATCGAACTGAGCAACTTTTGTCATAGAAGTGCGTACCTAAAGTGGCTGTAGAGGGCTGTGGTGGGGTGGGGTGGGGACTTAGGCGATTTTGGGTCAAAAATTAAAATTTTCAAAAGTGGTCAAATTTGGTACCAAATGAAAGCCCGCATCGAACTGAGCAACTTTTGTCATAGAAGTGCGTACCTAAAGTGGCTGTAGAGGGCTGTGGTGGGGTGGGGTGGGTACTTTGGCGATTTTTGGTAAAAAAATAAAATTTTCAAAAGTGGTCAAATTTGGTACCAAATGAAAGCCCGCATCGAACTGAGCAACTTTTGTCATAGAAGTGCGTACCTAAAGTGGCTGTAGAGTGCTGTGGTAGGGTGGGGGTGGGGACTTAGGCGATTTTGGGTCAAAACTAAAATTTTTCAAAAGTGGTCAAATTTGGTACCAAATGAAAGCCCGCATCGAACTGAGCAACTTTTGTCATAGAAGTGCGTACCTAAAGTGGCTGTAGAGGGCTGTGGTGGGGTGGGGTGGGGGACTTAGGCGATTTTGGGTCAAAAATTAAAATTTTCAAAAGTGGTCAAATTTGGTACCAAATGAAAGCCCGTATCGAACTGAGCAACTTTTGTCATAGAAGTGCGTACCTAAAGTGGCTGTGTCGGATTTATATACTTTCTTTCTCAACCGGATTAAACGACAGACATAGACATAGACATAGACGACCAACACACATATTATCCCCTTTTGTGCGGAGCATTTTTGTTACTTGTATATATATATATATATACAAGAACCAAAAATGCTCCTTCGTCGCATGTAAAATACATATGAGTACTCTCAGGCAGGTTGTACAAAAACGGAAACTAGCCTGTAAAATGCATATGAGTGGCGTTGAGGTTGTAAATTAAGGAAAACAAGTTGCAACCGCTTAACATATGAGCCTGTCCTACAACGAGGCTCATATTGGCGTCACAGTGTGCTCTTGAAATAAAATTTTTCAAAAGTGGTCAAATTTGGTATCAAATGAAAGCCCTAAGCGAGCTGAGCAACTTTTGTCATAGAACTGCATGCTCAAAGGCTCATATTGGCGTATGTCAGAATATAATTTGTCGATATTTGACCTTCATAT